>MJUU01035121.1:0-34024 GCA_002080025.1 Modiolus philippinarum
TGAAATATTGCTGAAGTTGGCGTAAAACATCAATCAATCAATCAATCAATCCAGAAGGGTCAGTGTGAGCTATTGCCTTAACTTCGCGTCTGTCTGTCTGTTAGCTTCTATCCTCTGAAACGACTAAAGCAAATGATTGCTCATTTCGTTCATATCCGGCAAAACATGGCCACTAGTGTAGAACTTATGTTTAACATTGGTCCGTCTTGGTAAAATCACATTTTCATCTCCTCTGAAACCACTGACAGTGGCGGATCAAGACTTTCTGCTAAGGGGGTCCGACCCACATTTTTCCATAAAAGGGGGGGGGGTAATCTGCCACTGACTAAGGTCAGTTTAAGCAACTTGACAGGAATGATGTATATTTATGGAAATCCCTTGCAATGTTTAGGAAGATTGCTCATTGCTTTCCAATTTGACAAAAACAAACGTACTAGTACATTGCCACCAGTGCAGAACATAATTTAACATTGGACCCTAGAGATACAAAAATGTACTACAGTAAATCACATTTTCATCTTGTCCAGAAACGAGTTCAACCAAACTTTACAGTAGTGGCGTAAAAAACATTTTGCAGTCGCCAGCATTGAACATTACTTTTACATATTTGACTTTATGAGAAAATCATCCTTTTCATCAAGCGCTCTGGAACTAATGAAGCAAATTTAACTAAACTATATATCATGCATATTGGAATGATGTATGGAAGGTCATTTACAAAGATTACTCAATTTAAATTGTATCTGTCAAAAAAATGTGGGTGCCAGTACAGTCAAGAGCATAACTTAACATGAGACCCCATTGGAAAAAAAACATCATTTTTTGGTCATCAACATTTGTATGGTCTAGAAGAATGTACAGGCCCTGTAAGCTTCTACAGTACAGAGACTTACTGTGATAGACCTATGACTCTGCTTGGTGAAATGTGTATATGATTTCCTATTTGAAACATCAGCATGTTTTCTTTTGTTTGTTTATATCCCGCCACTCGTTGTGGCGGTGTGTTATATGCTACCCTCATTCATGTGTTCGTCTGTGCATCCCCAAAAGTTTTCCGACTTATAACTTATGAACGATGTAACACAAGGTCTTCAAACTTGGTATGCCCGGCACCTGGATCGGTTTTCAGGGGCTCCGGCTACAGAGCTGCCGGGCGCGTCCCCAGTTGGTGGATAGGGGAATGCCCTGTCTATGCGGGGTAGTCAGGTCATAATACGGGAAGCCTGACCGTGAACCATTGTAGCCAAACTGTGTGGAGAAACGCCACGCTCCATGCAGTATAAAGACCCCTTCTATATTTCTCTAAAGAGGGCAGACGCATTGGGTGTCGGTATGAAAGGCTAAATTTCCTGCCCCTACCCATTACTGCCCTTTTCCAGTGGCATTCAAAAGTCGTTGTCCCCGGTTGTCCCTTCCACCTTTGTTTCTTTCTTCTTTGCTTTCAATTTTTCGAATTGATAAACTTGTTCTCGTCCTGATATAGCTGAAATATTGCTCATTGGACGTTAAACTCTAACTAAACAACCAATCGATCAAACTTGGTATTGCAAGTTGTTTACCACAAAACTCAGGTCAAGTACGATTTTGAGTTCAGAGGTCTAAGGGATTCTGGAGTTATGTCCCTCGAAACTTTGAAATTTTGCAAATCTTAGGGTTTCCTACTCACATGACTAATAACTTGGGATTGAAATAACATACTGTCTTCAAACTTGGTATGTTAATTGTTTACCACAAAACACAGGCCAAGTATAATTTTGGGTTCAGTGGTACACATTGTTCCGGAGTTATTTTGAATTCATATCTGGGCAAGATTATCATCTAACCTTGTATATGCATGCACCCCTGTTGATATATGTGATCAAGGAAAAATAAGGCTTTTGTGACAATGTGCAATACCGCCGTGCGCGGTCCCGGCTTATGAATAGGCCCGCAGCATCCTCTGAGCTTGGAGTATGAGTCTTCCTAACAGAGGACCCCGAGGGAACCCCGGGATATAGAAATAGGACCTAGTATCTCCGGCTTGCGGGGTGTGACCCCTCCTAAACGGAGGCTGACCCCGAGGGTCCCGGGATATAGAAATAGGACCCATTCCGTGGTTGTGCGGGATTAATAAATACACAACCCATCTTTCGGATGGGATGTAAACTTAGGTCCACGTGTTGGAAGAAATGCCACGCTTCCTGCACGTTAAAGAACCCTTGTAGCAAGCTCTTTTTGGGGTGGTACGTAGGTGATCGGCTACAAGGCTAAATTCCTCGCCCTTGACGATTTCACCCTACTTTTCCAGTGGCAGTCAGAATTTCCCGTCCCATGGCCCATTCCATACCCCAAAGTGATTATTTATTAACAAACTTGTTCTCGTCTTGATATAGCTGAAATATTGCTGAGTAGACGTTAAACAATATTCAATCAATCAATCGAAACTTTGAAATTTTGCAAATCTTAGGGTTTCCTACTCACATGACTAATAACTTGGGAATGAAATAACATACTGTCTTCAAACTTGGTATGTTAATTGTTTACCACAAAACACAGGCCAAGTATAATTTTGGGTTCAGTGGTACACATAGTTCCGGAGTTATTTTGAATTCATATCTGGGCAAGATTATCATCTAACCTTGTTTATGCATGCACCCCTGTTGATATATGTGATCAAGGAAAAATAAGGCTTTTGTGACAATGTGCAATAATGAGGCAAACTTAGTGTACATAATTGTTGATTATCTATGTTTACTTCCCCTCAGTCATCAAAATGTCACATCAAGTTTTTTGCAAGCAGTTACATGTAAATATTAGTCATGTTAGTTAAGCCTGTACCAGTAGTCTTACCCACTTGGTGTTTGATATAAAGTTTTCTTTTGAGAATTACATGTATTGACATGCCTGCATGACCCATACCCCTCTTAGCCCTTCATGATCGTGCACATCAACTTTTTTTGCCAGCAAGTACATTAATTCCACACAATTAAGACCATAATAAAATTCCTAGATAGATTCTCATCCATTTTTGTCAAAATTTGGGTTGGATGGGCAAATTTTTATTATTTTTTTTTATCAGATTTTGTGGAAAATGCTGCACATCATTTTAAAAGAAATTTACCCAAAAATCAAAATAATTTTTTTTGAGGCAGCTGAAAAAAGGGGGTGAGCCAGGATAAGAATCTAGGATATTTTTTATTATGGTCTTAAAACTTACATGTAGGTTTTGCTAATCATGGCTGCTGCGAAAGATCAATGTGGAAGGGTGGGGGGGTTTGCACGCTATGGCGAAATGGGAAAATTTTTTGTTAAAAATATATAGATTAATAGTGCTCAAGGAGGGCTAGACATAGATGTAGTGTGTCCACAGATTAATTATTTCATATTAACACTCTTTATACTACAATTTCACCAAAACCTGTCATTTTATTCAAATGAACAAAAAATCATTTTCTGTTTATATAAATATAAACTATATTAAAAGGGTAAAAATTACTGGAAAATAATCTTTGCTAAATTCAGAAGCTTCTCCTGGAAAAACAAGTTCAGTGAAGTAAAAATTTGAAGAGCATTGTATTAACTTAATGCTCACAAAAAAAAAAAAAAAAAATCTGCTGCTTTGTTTTAGTACCCCGAATTACGGTACGTTAACATCCAGGCATAGTAAGGTTACTGTACTCATATGTCACAAAAAGGCAAAAATTGTCATCATTGATTACTGATTTTTCCCATCACTGATCATATGTTGATCAATCAGTTTGTGGCATTTTAAGCATGATATTCATTATGAGTTTTGCCACTGTAGCAATGAGAGCAAATTTTGCTGTGGAAGACTTTAAGATATGAGGAATGGCATGACTTTGGTCTCAATTTTGTGTAATTATATATAAGCATGAAGTGGGAATCAGTCCTTCAAGTATGAATGATTGCATGCACATAGAATCTAGCTGTCATCTAGAAAGCAGGGAGAGCTGCTAGTTTGACATAGAACTCAGAATTTAGATTGTATACAGGAAAAAAAAAGTATTTTTAAGCATTTCAAAACCTTTAGCCTATCCAAGAGAGAACCATGAGATGGGAAGTCGAAAAAAATCACGAAAGGCAGCCCCCAATTTTTATAGCCGTACTAGATCTATACATGTAGTACCACACTGCAGGTAAATCTGATGTCATGCTGTGGGGTCAGTATTCGAAATTGACAGTCAGTGAGCAAGAATAATTTTATAATTGTATAGGCACAGACATGAAATGTTAGTTTTCGTTTAAATACACTACGATGACTGCGGTTCTTTGCTTAACTTCTACATCCAAGTGCAAATTTTTTACCAGTTAAGTTCAATCCCCGGGATTTAATCATGAACTACCAACAACAAATGTTCAAGAGTGTTCGTTTGACATCGTTTTATTATGTTTATTTCTTACTGAAAAATAAAGAACGAAAGTTTTCACATCGCGCTATGATATCACTACAGTATGGGTTATTTCCCCTAGAAAGTCGCCAGCGCGTTTGACAACAATAACCGCGATGTAAAGTTGCCATACTAGACAATTTTGAAGCAAAAGCTCAGATATTTAGACAAATAGTTGATAGCTGTATTTTGGCAGGTTATTTCTTGACATGTTCAAAAACCAGAAAAGTTCTGTACGGAAGATCAAAACGAACGAATAATCAACAGAACCGTGCATATTGTACAACCAAGGGCCTTTTGCAACACTATCGAACTAATATCTAGTTTTTTATAAAAATATGGACTGAATTTAAAAGGCGGACAGAAGTTTTAGAAATCTTTATGATATCGGCTATTCGACAAACGTTAAAATACGTTCATTGAACAAACGTAGACATCTGAACTTTTGGATTTTATATTACTGTTACTATAAATAGATCTATGAGTGTCACGTGATCAACATACCTGACAACCTTTTAAATATTGTGAAAATGAAAGTAGGGAAGTTATGATTTATAAATATGCAGTCAGTTGTTGTGAATAAAAAAATATAAATGATCGGGAGATTCTAGAATGTATATTGTAAATACATATAGCATTTCATATTAAAGTATTTGGCTCAACCTTAACTATCCTGCGTATAGATAACCCTCTACAGAAAGTTCACATGATTGTTTTATATACCTTAAGTTTACATCCATGTTTTCTAATTTCTTCTCGAATAAATTTTCATGAAATATTCCATTTTTTTATTTACTTTGATTGTTGTTTTAACAGGTAACATAACTATTCCAAATAATCAGCAGTGATTTACAATTTATTGTCATCACAGCTTTCTACTACATGATTTTATTAATTAAACTTCGTCGACAAAACATCCTTTTTAGTCTTGTATTTGTTTACACTTTCGAGTATATGGCGATAATGGTTTGCCAGAGTCAGTCGATACTAGTTTGTGGATTTTGTCGATAATATTTGATTTTGGTAGTTAAGTGAAATAACTTGACTTTTCTTTTTCTGTTATGTAAACAGGTTTCGTAGGATTGGCATCTGGTATTGCATCTTGTTGATGACACTCATTCTCTTTGCACATGTAGCAGTGGATGCTTCCAAGAATTGACGAATACCCGTGATAAATCTCTTACCTTGCAAAGACACAAAGTCCCAGTTGTTGAGATTTAAATAAAACCCGGCGGCTCATTCTGAAAGTGTTTACGGCTTTGTTTATATCTACTAGTATTTGCTTGAAATAATTCTTTTTGTGTGTTATTAGTCACGCCCGAGACACAATTTTGCTGTGCAATTTTTCAATATATGAAAGGTTACAACAGACGGAATCCTACGTCTCGTCAGATGTAACGCTGCTGCTAGGTATAAATCGTCTGACAAACCGTTTTTTTTTTCCTTCAAGCAGAAAGTCCAGATCCTGTCCATTGCTTTTGTAACCAATAGCTGTGAGCGAAATGTTTTTATTCCGTACTTCCTTAACTTGGCAGGCATAAAGTGATTCTGCAAACTGTCAAATAAATCAATGTTCTGTTAGTGGGGCTGTGATCGTCCTAAAACAAGTCTTTTAAATGGAATTGTGCGCTATGCATAAGATCCTGTTATTTCAGATATGCTAGAAAAGTAATAATAACATTTTTAGGAAAATATTGAGGATATACATGTACATTTAAAATCTACTAGGTCTAACCGGATTTGAATGTGCAAAAACGATATACTTTACGCCATATTCATTGCACATGCTCGATAATTTATACATTTTAAAATGTATTGGTATTCGTGACGAGTTATTTCTGGTTTTATACTTCATAATGAATTTGGACCACCCTTTTGAATAAAAATAGCTTAAGACTGCTGAAATTTTGAATGATCGGAACGAATAGAGGAAGTGGTGCTTCATGGATTATGGTGTAATTTCGTCATATCATTTCAAAATGACAAAGAACATACCGAAAAAAAACTTCCTTCAATTACTAATTCATTTCGTCATGTGGTTAAAGATTATTCAAAAAGATTTAGAATTGAAATTTATGAATAAATAAATAAATAAATAATAAGGAGTCATAATTTATCAATGGATAATGTCATATATTGATTTGGTTTTGTTAAATAAACGCTCCGAATGGAGTAGAGTATACTAATTACTATTTTTAAATTTTAACTTATTATCGTTTTACATATTTCAATTTCTTTGAACAATATGCTTTTCTAAAATGCCAAAACATCAATTATGGATTATTTACCTTTGGAAAATATATCAAGAAATTTACACTTGTTTAATTGTATATTTAGGAAAAATGAACGGGAAGGAAGTAATTCTAGAAATATAAATTTTACATTAATTTTGCACAATTTCACAAACCTTCGGGTTCACTGTGAATTTTTTCAAATCTACCTTGCATGTCTTCATTTATCAACAGCAGAAACTTTCCTGTTTTTCCCTTTTGAGAGACATCAAGTGTTAGTCTATAAAACTCGGTGACCTCGAATGCCGTGCCCAACAAACAGATCTATTTGCTCTCAGATCCAGAAATATCCATTAATTCTTACTCCTCCACTTTTGAGAAATTAGACAAGGCTTCTTTACTACAATTGCTCTCTTGCTCTGGTAGAACTTGCGGGATTAATAAATACACAACCCATCTTTCGGATGGGATGTAAACTCAGGTCCACGTGTTGGAAGAAACGCCACGCTTCCTGCACGTTAAAGAACCCTTGTAGCAAGCTCCTTTTGGGGTGGTCCGTAGGTGATCGGCTACAAGGCTAAATTCCCCGCCCTTGACGATTTCACCCTACTTGTCCAGTGGCAGTCAGAATTTCCCGTCCCATGGCCATTTCCATACCCCAAAGTGATTACTTATCAACAAACTTGTTCTCGTCTTGATATAGCTGAAATATTGCTGAGTAGACGTTAAACAATATTCAATCAATCAATCAATCAACAGCAGAAACTTTCCTATTTTTCCCTTTTGAGAGACATCAAGTGTTAGTCTATAAAACTCGGTGACCTCGAATGCCGTGCCCAACAAACAGATCTATTTGCTCTCAGATCCAGAAATATCCATTAATTCTTACTCCTCCACTTTTGAGAAATTAGACAAGGCTTCTTTACTACAATTGCTCTCTTGCTCTGGTAGAACTTGCGGGATTAATAAATACACAACCCATCTTTCGGATGGGATGTAAACTCGGGTCCACGTGTTGGAAGGAATGTTACGCTTCCTTCACGTTAAAGAACCCTTGTAGCATGCTCTTTTTTGGGTGGTCCGTAGGTGATCGGCTACAAGGCTAAATTCCCCGCCCTTGACTATTGCACCCTACTTTTCCAGTGGCAGTCAGAATTTCCCGTCCCATGGCCCTTTCCATACCCAAAAGTGATTATTTATTAACAAACTTGTTCTCGTCTTGATATAGCTGAAATATTGCTGAGTAGACGTTAAACAATATTCAATCAATCAATCAATCTTCTTTTTCCCACGCATCTTGTGGGTATCTCTTTCAGTGTCCCTTACTTGTGGCTTTATGGTTTCATTTTGCTCTTCAGATTAACCATTTAGTTCATCCTCATGATGAATCCTGGTTATGTCTCATTGTTTTCATAGTATTTTTTTATTATTCTTTCACAGTCACTATTATAATTTTTTCTCTTAACTTACTGTCGACACTTATCATCGACTCTTTCCACTGCTTCTGACGTGTTTAGGATTTTAGAACTTGGGAACTAGCTGGTAGATTTTCAATAAAACACAGTTGAAATGTTAATATTATAATTAAAACGAGATAAATTCAACAATTTGACAAATAACAAATACACATATGGTAATCCATAAACACAACGGAAATATTGTCCAGCTGTATTGTCACTATACGAGGTCCATACACATTCACTCGGATTTCCTAACTGACCCGTTTTCATTTAAACAGTAGCCCGAGGGAACCCCTGGGTATAGAAATATGACCTAGTATCTCCGGCTTGCGGGGTATGACCCCTCCTAACCGGGATGACCCGAGGGAACCCCTGGTATATAGAAATAGGACCCAGTCCGTGGTTATGTGGGATTAAAAATACACAACCCATCTTTCGGATGGGACGTAAACTCAGGTCCACGTGTTGGAAGAAATGCCACGCTTCCAACACGTTAAAGAACCCTTGTAGCAAGCTTTTTTTGAGTGAAAGGCTAAATTCCCCGTCCCATGACCCTTTCCATACCCCAAAGTGATTATTTATTAACAAACTTGTTCTTGTCTTGATATAGCTGAAATATTGCTCAGTACACGTTAAACAATATTCAATCAATTGTTTAAACACTTAATATAAAATTCTCCCTTAGCAACTCTTTGGCCAATCAAGTACAGTTTTGATAAATAATACTAAAATCAATTTGAATGGACACTAATTGCTTACATTTATCTTTCTGAATATTTTACGAAAGGATATTGAGTAAATGAAAATGAGACCATAACACATATGTTTACTCCAACTGCAATAATTTTAATGAGCTGTATGGCTATTTCGGAAATTAATTCCTCATCAGCAGCACTAGAACCCAAACAAAGGAAATCCATAATTTCAAAAAACGTTTAAAATGCACAGAGCAAACGAAATCCGAATAATCAGTAATATCAAATAAAGTTTTGTCTTGAAGCATATTTTGTTTAGATAAGATATTGTTGTCAACCTCAGCGCTAAAACTGTAATCCTAACCCACAACTCAAATTAAACTTAAACCACAGAATTGACTTAAAAAGGAAATAATTAAATTTGGTTCCGTAATAAATTGTCCAAATATAATTTACATACGAAAACGCGATAATTAAATTCGAAATGTCCAAACATAAATTTTCAACGTTTTTTTCATCACGACAATTCCTCCCTGCTCCGGTTAGACTCTGTCCTAGAGTCTCAAGAATTTTGCCAAATCTTTCCTCATCTATATGCACGCCTAATTATTCTAGGATTCATATTTTCACGTCCTTTTTGTCTTTTGTCGTGTGATTGTCTCTTATTAATGTTAACTTCAAAAGGTTCAAAATTTGCTGGTTCTTGAAAAGTCTGAATTTGCAATGTATTAAATTTCCGTATTTTCCCGCTATAATTTTTGAATTACTGGTATTCCAAAAACTATTTCATCTTCATCTTCCAGAAGGCGGATAAGATTAAGAATTTCTTCCTTCATAGTTTGTACATGTAAACTATCACTTGGCATTGCCTTTCGGAACTCCGTGCAATACAAATCAAAGAAGGGTGAATTTTCAGGAGTTTTTCTGTTTATAAATTCCTGCATTCGTATTCTGTCTCTCTGCACGTTTTTGGCGGTTTTATGTCTTACACTGCTTGGCGATATGTCCATAGCACTTACATCGGAATTACTTGCCACCTTGAGTAAACTGTATATGTCTTGGTCCGTAAAATTTGGAAGGTGCAACATTCGGCAAGTTCAATCTCGGTGGTCTGAAATTCATCGGGAACTTACCAACGCAAATGACGAAACGGTAGTCGGTAGTCTAAATGATCCGGACTCTGCACCAATTGACGTGTTTAGGATTTAAACACTTGGGAATTCAATAAAATGCAGTTGAAATGTTAATGTTGTGATTAAAACGAGATAAATTCAACAATTTGACAAATAACAAAAACACATATAGTTCCAAAAACACAAACGGAAATATTGTCCATTTGTATTGTCACTATACGAGGTCCTTTCACATTCACTCGGATTCCCGAACTGACCCATTTTCGTTTAAACAGTTGATTTAAAATACTCCTATAGCAACTCTTTGGCCTATCAAGGACAGTTTGAATAACTTGATCGTACAAACTGCATATCTTTTCAACTTTGACACGATATACTGTCTATTTATATCATAACAAACAATCGTACCTCACATTTCTTGCTTTTGATAAAAAAATTTCAATAACCATGTTGATTATGTTTGCACACTTGACGTTTCCACTGTTGATTTTAATAGCTTTTAACTCTTGGTTGTTGTCCAAAACTGTTGATTTTAATAGCTTTCAACTCTTGGTTGTTGTCCAAATAACTAAATACCGAAGTTACTGTGAATTTAATTTCTGCATATGCGCATTTCGACAAATTATGTCTCTTCAGTGCAGATAAAATCTAAACATTTGGAAGACAATAAACTCAAACATGTGTAAAAACTGATAGAAAACAAAATAACCAATATGATCTAAACGAAAAGCCTTTGCATGAGGGAGATACTCCTTAGTTTTTGACAAAAGTTACTAAAATTTAGATATTGTAATTTTTCAAATAGAATCGGCTTTCGGGTCAGCACCGAAGGACTGACTACTGGGCTGGTGAATACCCTCGGGGACTAACAGTCCACCAGCAGTGGCTTCGACCCAGTGGTAACAAATAACTAAATACCGAAGTTACTGTGAATTTAATTTCTGCATATGCGCATTTCGACAAATTATGTCTCTTCAGTGCAGATAAAATCTAAACATTTGGAAGACAATAAACTCAAACATGTGTAAAAACTGATAGAGAACAAAATAACCAATATAATCTAAATGTAAAGCCAAAACTAGCTAAGGACAGAGCTTTGCATGAGGGAGATACTCCTTAGTTTTCGACAAAATTTACTAAAATTTAGATATTGTAATTTTTCAAATAGAATCGGCTTTCGGGTCAGCATCGAAGTACTGACTACTGGGCTGGTGAATTCCCTCAGAGACTAACAGTCCACCAGCAGTGGCATCGATGGTTAAGGGGTTGTAGAATCAATGGTTAAGGGGTTGTAGAATTGATTAAACTGAATTTGCGGATTGGCAGTTGTTGAAGCAATGCATACTGTCCCTCTCCAACATAAGTACACCTCAGAATGTTTTCCTGTATTTGGATCTCATATCTGTGTGTTGATTGGAATAATCTTTGTATCTCCCACAACTATATATAAAGACAAAATTGTAAAAAAAACAACATATTTGTATCTCGTGATTACAGATTTTATGAACAGGATGGCTCATATACTTGTTTCGCGCGGTTATATATTTTATCCGGAACCAGTTAAGCTGTGCATTTAAAATACAATGCGTCTTAAAAACAACACTGAATATAATTCGTTGTATCACAAAGTTAAAACAGAATATAATTACTTACATTTGTTAACTATATTTACTTATAATTTATTTATAAACTCAACATTGAAATTTCTTGCATGAGTAAATATATATAAAACAAAGCAACCCCCCCCCCTCCCCGAAGTAAAACATTGAAAACAACAGTCATTATCAACATGTTTTGTTACTTTATGTTTAAATTACAATAAATCTATCATTTTCGCCATTTGCATACAAACATTTCCTTTCCAACCCCAACCATCTTTATAAGTTAATCAATACTTTTATTATAAGTATTATTATTGTCATCTATAGTATTATATATGTATTCAATACATTTTCAAATATTATCAAATAGTGAGCAAATATTCAAAGCCGATTCCTTTATGGGTAAAAGTAACAAATATACTTCTCATAATAATTCAAAAAATTTGAACAAAAAATCAAAGGTCACTTATATTATCAGAGATAATTGAAATATCACAGTTAGCAATAGATTTATAGAAATATATTCCTATATGGATATAATCAACAACTTGTTAACATAGTAGTTATAAGAAACTACGAAAGATATACTCATCATATGAATGACAATTAACATTAATGTTGTTATATGCAAATATTCTTGTACAGAATTTAAAGTAAACAAACGCTGTAAAAGATTTAATTATTAAATATCATAATTAGGGCAGGACAAAGAGGATATTTGAATGAAAAGTATCAAATCAAACTTAACAATATAGATAACAATAATCAATGACAATATAATTGACAGCAACCAATAAAAACTACAAGTTACAATTGTCAAGGAAAAATAATCCAAACTTTAAAAAACAAAAATACTGAACAAAATACAACCAGGGCTCCCTCTTTTTTCTTTGGGCTTTGTTCAACGAGTGTACTTTATCCAAAGCTGCATGTCGTTGTTTCTCTTGTTTCGACCTGTCATTATGTTTCTGGTGTTCCGACACGGTGGGTCATATGTCTTGCCAAGGCAGCTCCTTCCTAACAGGAAGAACCCGATTCCGACAAGGTCGTGACATCCACATTTCTGTTGACATCGGCTGTAACGGAGGTCATTCTCACCAATACTTGATCAAAAAACGACCCCTTTCTCTATTGATTATCTTTCACATTGCCTGAAAAGATACAAAATATAGTTTTATTACAAACACTGATGTACACAATACATTGGAAAATTAAATGTGAAAGAGAATTGAAGCAACGACATAAACGTGCAACACAAAAATAACTGGTATAGACCCCTCTTAATGTTTTCCAGAGATCCAAACATCAATAACGTCATAAACGTGCAACACAAAAAGAACTAGTAAAGACCCCTCTTGTAATGTTTTCCAAAGAATCAAACATCAATACTTGATCATTTCACGTTTACAATTTTAAAAAATATATGGTTCCTTTGTGAGAATTTCTGAATGAGTGTCCACAAAATTTCAAAAGTAGGAATCTACTACTTTCAAAAATTTCGTTTATTATTATAGGGTCACTAAATAAGGTTACAATATTTCAGCTCATGCCATCTTACAACACAAACATGACAATACAACAAAATTCGTACAATATATAAATAACTCATATGGTAGAATTTTAAACATATATATATGAAACAGATCTTCATGTTATTTGGCAATTTGTAGTGGACGACGGAGGGCCCCCTTCAATCCGGACAAGAAAATCCCTAGAAGAACTCCCGGCACACAGCGCCGAGGAGCTACTGTCACTTTCCTCACTATCACTAGGGAGCTTGTCAAGTATGATGTACTCGTCCTCCTCATTTTCACTCCCAGCCGGGGTTAGTGGCCGGGAGTGTCCAGACAACTCTGATCCACTATCTCCTGTAGGGGTAGAGGGTCTATGTTTCTCTGGTACCCCCAGATATGTTGCCTCCTTAACCATTTGCCTCTGGTCTTCTGTCAGGAGGGACAGAAGCGGAGCCATTAACCTCCAATGAAGTATGCAAGCGGGCGAATTTGCTGGGCTGAGGGTATACCTCCACTCGACCGGCCAGTCCATCACCAGACATACCTCCCGTATGAGGAGGTGCATGTCCCTAGATACCGCACATTGCAGGGGTACCCTTACCCTGCGCAACTCTCGCAGGAACCGGTGCAGGAAATTCCCTTCCTGGCGAACTATCCACCCGGCAATAGTCTCCACGACATCCCCAAGGTACCTGTAATAGTCCTGGTCCCCAGCAAACTGGCTGGCGACCCTATCACTAAAAAGGGCAGACACATGCGCCCTGTGCACGTGTCTACTAAGAGTCCTAGTGTATAGTCCACATCCCTCCACTTGACAGAGGGAGTCCCTATAGTCTCTGGGCGTTGTCCGCCTACGCATCTGATCTGCCTGCTCTTTATCTTGGGCACCTTCACCTGAGTGCTCCCCCTCCAGGCAAGGGGGAACCTCAACCGCTGGTTGAGATGAATGCGCTAGTGCCTCCTGGGCACGGCTCTCCAGAAAACTCCTCTGGACTTCCAACTGCCGGCCCCTGCCACAGGCTTGTGGCCTTCACGGCCTACTATTATCATTCTCCCCACTGGAGGCGTTGGGGACAACGGTGACAATACTGTCACTATCACTCTCAGTAGATTGACTATCTACGTCACTATGATCACTATCAGCAGAGCTGCTGGTAGAGTCATTCCCCTCTGCATCATCAAATTGCCCTTCTTCCATTGGCGCTTTCCACTCGGCCATTTTATCAGGTGTTGGATTTTAACTCTACAAAATAAAAAACAACTCTGTCACTACGGGCTGAATGGAGACCTACATATTTCTACTGACTACCCTTCCCCCTCCTTTTCCTCTGGAGGGTTGCCTGTCAGTCATACGGCAGTTAGGACAAAAGTAACGGTCGACAGTTTCTACTTCTGCAGGACTTAAGTTCACGCAGGTGAGATGGAACCATTCTCTACAGTTATCACATTGTACCATCATCTCACCAGTATCTGGTCCTCTACCGATACAGTATTTCCTCTGTTTTGTTTGACCTTCAACCTCCTGAAGGACATTCTCTCCCTTAAGAACTTTCTCATGGCACTTTTGGAGCCATACTGGTATTTTCCTGTCAAGACAAGGCTTCAACCTGTCGTGGTTCGTAGTTAACAGTTGGGAGTGTATCCTGTGCTCCTGTTAACACAGGACCGTAGTGCTCCTGCCAATTGGGGTAGGTGCTCATCCCAATTATCCTGGGCGGAGTCTACAAAACATCTCACGGCATCCATAAGACTTCTGTTTTGTCTTTCGACCTGACCATTACCTGATGGTCTGTAAGGCGTAGTCCTGGCCTTATGCATTTCCAGTAGCACACATACTGATTTAAAGAGTGCGCTTTCAAAATTGCGACCTTGATCAGTAAATTTTTGGAACGGATATCCAAATCTGGCAAAAAATTCGTTAATTGCCGCTTGGGCTGTCACTTCAGCGGTCTGTGACGGTAATGGAATACACTCAGTCCATTTAGTAAACTGGTCTACCATCATTAAAATGTGTTCGTTACCCTTCTTGGTTTTTGGAAAGGGTCCCATAAAGTCTAAATGTACTCTTTCCATAGGTGCCCCAGCGTGATTCTGGGTCATTTGGTAGCGAGCATGTCTGGTAGGCTTTTTGTTTTTACTACAAATGTCACAAGATACAACAAAATGTCGTATGTCCCTTGACATATTGTACCAGTGGTAATTGGTTTTCACTTTCGCAAGTGTTCTCTCTGTTCCCTGGTGACCAGCAGCAGGTATGTTATGGGACAACTCCATAACTGTGTTTTGTAAAGCAGAGGGGATTACAAATCTCTCCTTTAAACCCTCCTTTTTAGGTTTACTGCGTAGTATACCCTCAGTATCTA
This sequence comes from Modiolus philippinarum, assembly GCA_002080025.1. NCBI lineage: Eukaryota > Metazoa > Mollusca > Bivalvia > Mytilida > Modiolidae > Modiolus > Modiolus philippinarum. The sequence continues at coordinate 15,386 of MJUU01035121.1, forward strand.
GGAAAAACATCGTCCTGTTTATCCAATAGCTCTTTGCTGCTGTGATGCAATGAATAATTCATCTTCTTTGGGTTCCACCTGTTTCTCAAGGTAGTGTAACAGTATACTTAGGTCAGTATCTTTGGACTGTTCACCCTTGATTTCATCTGGTGAAAAACCTTGTATGATTATTCCACTATCTGGCGTGATTGCTTTTACAGAGTAGCCATGATCTGACTCTATTGCTATTTGATATGTAGTACAATCAGTCACCAGATCTAATCTGGTAGTAAAAATCTGGGTCTCATCTTGGTCTATCTGGTCACTCTCACCAAATAATTGTATCATGGCAGTGGATGCATCTTCAACTGCACGATTGTTTTTGTTCTAACATTTCCTCATGGTCAGTGAGACTGCCTCGTCTACATCTCGTATAAATTTAGACCAAGTTCTGTGCGCTTTCTGACAATAGGTGCAACCTCCACATGGGAGATCAGTTACGTCGATATTTGGGTTGTAATGTGGACATTCATGGACGTCAGACACCAACCTAGATCAACTGTCAGCGTTTTCGTGGTTTTTGCTAACTCTGTGTTTAATGACCATGTCATACTGGCTTAACTCCTCTATCCAACGAGCAAGTTGCCCTTGGGGTTCCTTAAATCGTAACAGCCACGTCAGACTGCTGTGGTCTGTACGAATGGTGAACTGTAATGCCTGAACTGCCTAGTGAAGCGGACGAAAGCCAGTAGCTCTTTCCTAGTTGTACAATACCTGCGTTGCTCAGGTGTGAGTACAAAGCTACCATACGCAATGACCTTTTCTTGACCATTTTGAACTTGGATTAGTTCAGCCCCTATGGCTTTATCTAACGCATCTGTGTCAAGAATATAGTGATCTTTCTGGTTTGGAAAGGTAAGGACCGGTGCCGTAAGCATCTTTTCCTTCAGTTGTTCAAAGGCTTTTTGCTTGGTTTCATCCCAGTAGAACTTATTTTTCCCTGTCACATCGTACAGGGGAGATGAGAGTTTGGCATAGTTCGGTATGAACATGCGGTGACAGTTCACGAAACCAAGGAACTTCTCTACGTCCTTTGTACAGTTGGGCTCTGCCCAGTCCTTAACTGGCTAAAGGTGTTGTTTACCTATGTGTAAACCATTCTTGTTTATTTTCCGGCCTAAAAATTCGACAGATTTGGAAAAAATTCACACTTTGCTGGCTTCAGTTTAAGCTTGTACTTCCTAAATATCTCCAGTACTGCTTTGAGGTTCTCCAGATGTGACTGGAAAGATGTACCTAGCACCAAGATATCGTCTAAAAATGCTAAGACTGTTTTCCAGGTTAAACCTCGAAGCACAAGGTTCATCACCCTAGTATAGGTACTGGGTGCATTGCATAATCCAAAACTCATCTTAATGCACTCAAAAAGACCATATTTTGTTGTAAATGCAATTTTCTTCCGGTCATTGGGGTTAATTTTCACCTGCATAAACGCCCAATTAGCATCGAGCTTGGAATACCAGGTATTACCTGCCTAGGGTAGAGGGAATACATCTTTCACTGTAACTGAGTTCAGTGCACGATAGTCTATGCACCATCTAACTCCCCCGTCCCTTTTACGGATGAGCACTGGTGCGGAAGCCCACTGACATAGAGGGTTGTATAACTCTAGCATCTATCATCTTTTTCAGATGAGCCTCCTCCTTTTCAACAAAGCAAGCTGGTGTACGCCTAATGCGTTGCTTAATCGGCATGCTGAACCAGTGTCTATACTATGTTCTATTTCAGTAAAGTCTCCAAGGTCATAGTCATGTGTGGCAAATGCATCTTGGTAGTCACACAGCATATCATATACTTGCTGTTTTTCTATATCGGACAATTCTCTACATGACCTTTTGTACAAGTCCGATAAGTGTTCAGGGAGTTTTTTACCAGCAGAAGTGGTAACATTAAATATATTCACCTTCTCATCTCCTGGTTCGGGTATTGAAGTTATTACTGTAACTTCTCTACTTGACCAATTACTCCCTGACGTTCATTAGACAGATGGCTGGTAATTGACCGCCAATGCAAACTGTTCTTGGCATCAACAAAGGTTGAGCTTTCACGGCTTCTACAATAAAGTCATTTTCTAATGGTTGTACATCACATGACAACTTAATAGCAGAGTTCGGCGGAATTACTGTCTTCTCTGTAATGGTAACCTTCCTGACAGAAGGTTCTGTAGGAACTTGTCGTCCATATGTGACATCGACCTTCCTGTCACGTATGTAAAACTCACTTTTCCCAAGATCTAGTGAAACTTTGTGCTTGCTCATGAAGTCAAGTCCCAGTAGCATATCACAGTCTAAGGGTGCTACATGTAGTTCATGTTTGAAATGTAGACCTGTTATGAGTAGTTTCACAGGTTGGGTAATATATTATTAACCAAAAAAAAAAAATAATTCGTTTTCTGATAAATGCATTCCAAATTAGCAAATCGTACATGTTTTAACATGACTACCAAAATCAACATTGCGTGAAATACATATAAATCTAATAGCTTCGCACTTTGATGCGAAGCAAATAGGAAATCAGCCACGTGTTCATTGCGTGTCGGCCTTCCCAGTTGATACACAAATATGTCGAGCATATATATTAAAAAAGCATTTATATTACAAACAATGGCAATTAAACAGGTCATGGATTTATTTTTATGCTCTTGGCGACTGTTTAAACAAGACGTGGTAAATTAATGACAAGTGAATAAAGTTAAAATAAATAAAAAAAGTAAAGCGATATTTACAATGAATATATTCGATATTCGAAACACTAGGACAATAGTTTGTTTCTGTATAAACAGTTGGCGGCGTAAGCCCCTTGCAATTACTAGGGATTTTATTTTCATTTTTCTGAATGATGTAACATCTTAATTATTCTTTCAAATTTTTTCAATTAAATTGGCTATCAAAGGTGTAATTTCACCACTAAATTTCTCGTCATCGTCGAAAATTTTTGGAATTTCGACGATACCATCATCATCACTGAAAAAATTGACAGTGCTCACATTTTCATCCTCGTGTTTATCATGATTAGCATCAAATGTCAAAGTCTGACTAGTGGAGGAGTATTGTCGTCAACAATATCAATATGAGAATGACCACGAGGTGCAAGCGCAGAACACAAATTACTAGATAAGTCACCGAAAAAAAGACTTCATAACATTTACTGCATCTACAGTACTTTGGTTTGGATCCCTAGTCATGTGGGGATCTATGGAAACACAGTTGCTGACCAGGAAGCCCAAGATGCACTAGATGACGAGATGGCGGAATGTCCAGTACCGTACACCGCCGTGCGCGGTCCCGGCTGAAGAATAGGCCCGCAGCATCCTCTGAGCTTGGAGTATGAGCCATCCTAACAGAGGACCCCGAGGGAACCCCGGGATATAGAAATAGGACCCAGTATCTCCGGCTTGCGGGGTGTGACCCCTCCTAAACGGAGGCTGACCCCGAGGGTCCCGGGATATAGAAATAGGACCCATTCCGTGGTTGTGCGGGATTAATAAATACACAACCCATCTTTCGGATGGGATGTAAACTCAGGTCCACGTGTTGGAAGAAATGCCACGCTTCCTGCACGTTAAAGAACCCTTGTAGCAAGCTCTTTTTGGGGTGGTCCGTAGGTGATCGGCTACAAGGCTAAATTCCCCGCCCTTGACGACTTCACCCTACTTTTCCAGTGGCAGTCAGAATTTCCCGTCCCATGGCCATTTCCATACCCCAAAGTGATTATTTATCAACAAACTTGTTCTCGTCTTGATATAGCTGAAATATTGCTGAGTAGACGTTAAACAATATTCAATCAATCCAGTACCGTACACTGACATGAAGCCTTTAATCGTTAAATACATTTTAAAGTTATGGCAGGCCAAACGGGATCTGCAAATAAATAATAAACTGCATGGAATACAGTCAGACGTCGGTAAACAGGTCGTTTCCTGTGGTAAAAACCGTAGGGAACGTGTAGTGTTGACGCGATGTCGTATTGGACATACTAGAACAACACATAGTTTTATCCTCAACAGTGATGATCGACCTGAATGCATTCCATGCAATTGTCCTTATACAATTTATCCCCTCAGACTCAGTCACTTGACAGGCAAATACATGTAATTCAGAAAGCTATTGTAAAGGCTTCTACCATTGTTGTGAACACTATGAAGAAGATGGCCACATCTGATGAAAATAACAAGGTTATTGATGAATTTAATGACGCAATTGCAGTCTTGGGACATGCAAATAGGAAAATTAATATTACTCGACGGGAAATTATGCGTCCAGAACTATCTCATGAATATGTTCATTTATGCTCACAGTCAATTGATTACACATCTTATCTGTTTGGTGATGATGTCTCTAAAAAAGCTAAAGAGATAGAAGACTGTAGTAAAATTGGATATAAAATTCAGTCTGGCGGGTTTTATGGCAGATTTTACTCCAGCCGAGGATCAGGACGTTCCTTTGGAAGAGGACGGAGAGGTAGAAGAGCAAGAGGAGGTTATCGTGGTAACCGTGGCTCTTCTAGAGGCGCAGGTCATGCACCTACAGCTAGCTTTGCTTCTGGCTCTGAAATTCAAAAAAAAAAAAAAAAAACCCAGAGGAGGGGAGGGTTTCAGAAGGACAAGAATTAAATTTGAATATAGAGGTGAGTCAGAATTTTGAAGCAGGTAGACTGAAAAATTATTCCAGTGAATGGGAGAAATTAACTACAGATTCAAATATACTTGACATCGTTAAAAATTGTCATTTAGAATTTATTGACGATAAATTGCCTTGTCAAAGAAGACAACCTTTTCAAAATTTATTTAGTGAAAAGGAAAATGAATTGATTGATTTACAAATTCAGAAGATATTAAAATAAGGTGCTATCAAAATAGCAGAAGACAAAAAGATTTATTTTTCTCTACCATTTTTATTAGGCCTAAGAAAAATGGCGAATTTAGAATGATATTAAACTTGAAAAAAATAATGAACTTTTTCCATACAAACATTTTAAAATTGAGTCATTTGAATCTGCTCTATATCTAGTTTCTCGGGATACTTATTTTGGATCAATTGATTTAAGACACGCTTATTACAGTATCCCCATTGCAGAAGAATATCAAAAGTATTTAGCTTTTTTCTTTGAGAGGAATAATTTATCAGTTTACCTGCCTCCCATTTGGAATTGCTTTTGCACCACGTTTGTTTACAAAAATCATGAAACCAGTATATGCTTCATTGAGAAATTCTGGTCATAAAAGTGTTGGTTACATTGATGATAGCTTACTTTGTGGGGAAAGTTTTGATGAGTGTAAAATCAACATAAATCACACTTCAAATCTGTTTACAAATCTCGGGTTTGTAATTCATAAAGAGAAATCAGTTTTAGTACCAACCAAGAAAATCATATTTTTAGGCAATATCATAGATTCTGAAACTATGACAGTGACACTTCCCCAAGAGAAAAAAACAGATTATATTAATTGATTGCAATAAATTAATAAACAAAGATAAAGCAACAATTAGAGAAGTTGCTAGAGTATTGGGGTTGATTGTGTCTAGTTTTTCTGCTGTAGATTATGGGAAATTATTTTATCGTGAAATTGAGAGAGAGAAAATAAGATCTCTCAAGAATTCCTTTGGTGATATTGATGCATTCATGAAAATAACTTCTAATATGAAAAAGGAGTTGTTTTGGTGGGTTTCTAATATTTATGACCAAAGCAGGATAATAAGACATGAAACTCCTAAAATATCATTAAAACGGATGCCTCCCTTCATGGTTGGGGAGCCGTATTAGGAGACAAAACAATAGGTGGTAGATGGGCAGCAGAAGAACAGGATAATCACATCAATACTCTAGAAATGATGGCTATACTTTTAGCAATAAAATCTTTTGTAGCAGACATACGCAAAAACCATGTGTTAATTTATTGTAACAACACTACTGCAGTCAGCTATATTACTAATATGGGTTGTATGAAATCTTTATCCTGTAATAAAATAAGCACTCAAATTTGGCTATTCTGCAAGAAGAATGATATATGGTTATCATGCTCACATATACCAGGGAAACAAAACATTATTGCAGATCAGAAATCTAGGAAGTTTAATGACCAGTTAGAGTGGAAATTAAATCAGAATGTTTTTAATCAATTGTGTGCAAAATGGCAAAATCCAGATATTGACTTATTTGCCTCTCGTTTAAATTTTCAGATTGACAAATATTGCTCATGGAAACCTGACCCTCAGTCAACATTTATTTATGCTTTTTCAGTTGACTGGAATGATTTTAATTTTGTTTATGTATTTCCTCCTTTCAGTTTACTTAATCGTCAAGACAGACAAAGCATCTGGAATGGTGATAGCACCTTACTGGCCAACACAAGTTTGGTTTCCTGTATTGATGGAAATTCTGATAGACAATCCTATAGTCATAAAAAGAAAAAGAAACTTGCTAACCTTACCTCACATAAACAAACAACACCCGTTGGGAAAGAAATTGACATTAATAGCTTGTCAAGTATCAGGAAAAACTTCAAGAATAGAGGATTTTCTGAAACATCAACAAGAATACTCATGTCATCTTGGAAACGTTCCACGAAAAAACAATATAATGTATACATCAAAGAATGATTGATTGATTGAATATTGTTTAACGTCTACTCAGCAATATTTCAGCTATATCAAGACGAGAACAAGTTTGTTGATAAATAATCACTTTGGGGTATGGAAATGGCCATGGGACGGGAAATTCTGACTGCCACTGGAAAAGTAGGGTGAAATCGTCAAGGGCGGGGAATTTAGCCTTGTAGCCGATCACCTACGGACCACCCCAAAAAGAGCTTGCTACAAGGGTTCTTCAACGTGCAGGAAGCGTGGCATTTCTTCCAACACGTGGACCTGAGTTTACATCCCATCCGAAAGATGGGTTGTGTATTTATTAATCCCGCACAACCACGGAATGGGTCCTATTTCTATATCCCGGGACCCTCGGGGTCAGCCTCCGTTTAGGAGGGGTCACACCCCGCAAGCCGGAGATACTGGGTCCTATTTCTATATCCCGGGGTTCCCTCGGGGTCCTCTGTTAGGATGGCTCATACTCCAAGCTCAGAGGATGCTGCGGGCCTATTCTTCAGCCGGGACCGCGCACGGCGGCATCAAAGAATGGTTTAGCTACTGTCGTAAAAGGAAAATTGATCGTTTTCAACCGACTATAGAGGATATTGTCGTATTTCTGAGCAAACTCTTTGAGAGGGGTTTAGGCTATAGTAGTATAAATACAGCCAGAAGTGCTTTATCAGCTTTAGGACTACAATTTGATTCCGTTTTGGTGGGAAAACACCCTTTAATTATTCGTTACTAAAGAGGAGTATTTAATCTCTGTCCAGTTCGGGCTAAGTATTCTTGTATTTGGGATGTTCAGTTAGTGTTGAATTTTTTAAGAAAACTGTCACCTGTCAAATTGATCTCTTTAAAGGATTTGACATTAAAACTCACTATGCTGCTTGCTTTGACAAATGCAACTCGAGTTCAGTCTCTTCATTTGATTTGTAGATATCGTGTACATAAGTTGAAGTCAGAGTTTGTTTTTAACATTGACGATTTGATAAAACAAAGTCGTCCAGGCTATTAGGAGCCATTGATAACTTGTAAAGCTTATCCTCCAGACAGGAGGTTGTGTATATATACTGTTTTAAAGGAGTATTTTTTGCGTACTCGCCCTTTGCGTGATCCTACAGATACTAACAACAAACTTTTAATAAGTTACGTAAAACCTTACAAACAAGTCTCAAGGGATACCATTTCAAGATGGATCAAAGTTGTTTTAAATCGTTCAGGAATTGAAACAAAAGTATTTGGTTCCCATAGTGTGAGATCAGCGGCAACTTCCAAAGCCAAGTTTAATGCTGTTCCTGTACAAGAAATTTTGAAGAAAGCAGGTTGGTGCAATGTCAAGACATTCGCCAAGTTTTATGACAAAGAGATACTACAAGATAGATTTGCTGATGGTGTGTTGAAGAAGTGAAAATGTAAGAATATTTGTTATATATATATATATATATATATATATATATATATATATATATATATATAATAGAAAAATATTTTACTTTCACTCCTGCTAACAATTTTGTAAGATTTTTTGTTTAATTTGCTTTAAAGTCTCGTTTTATACCGGAAGTGAGCATGACGAAATAAAATTCCTAAAATTAAACGAGACTTACCTTGGTTAAGTCGAAGTTTGATTTGTATTTTATGAGTCATGAGACTCACGGAGGTATAAAACGCCCTCCCTCCCTCCCTTTCAGTATGGAGGAAGTTTTATTATGATTGTTAATCATTGTTTTTTCGTCATGCTAGGTCATATATATGTTTGGTTTTATTTTATTTTTGCAAATTCATATATATTCACCCGCCGTGCGCGGTCCCGGCTTATGAATTGGCCCGCAGCATCCTCTGAGCTTGGAGTATGAGTCTTCCTAACAGAGGACCCCGAGGGAACCCCGGGATATAGAAATACGACCTAGTATCTCCGACTTGCGGGATGTGACCCCTCCTAAACGGGAGCTGACCCCGAGGGAACCCCGGTATATAGAAATAGGACCCATTCCGTGGTTGTGCGGGATTAATAAGTACACAACCCATCTTTCGGATGGGATGTAAACTCAGGTCCACGTGTTGGAAGAAATGCCATGCTTCCTGCACGTTAAAGAACCCTTGTAGCAAGCTTTTTTTGAGTGGTCCGTAGGTGATCGGCTACAAGGCTAAATTCTCCGCCCTTTTCGATTTCACCCTACTTTTCTAGTGGCAGTCAGAATTTCCCGTCCCATGGCCCTTTCCATTACCCAAAGTGATTATTTATTAACAAACTTGTTCTCGTCTTGATATAGCTTAGATATTGCTGAGTAGACGTTAAACAATATTCAATCAATCAATCAATATATAATGACAATTCAACAAAAAATCCTTTTTTATTTGAAAACTGAAGGTCGCAGCTGCGCAGCACTATCTCGTTTTATACCTCCGTGAGTCCCATGAATCATAAAATCCAAATCAAACTTCGACTTAACCAAGGTAAGTCTCGTTTAATTTTAGGAATTTTATGGTATCCCGTCACATATCCTTTTTGTCATGGCCTCTGCGTATTCTTTTTCATTTGCTAATAAACTAGAGAAATTTTACTGGCATCAAACCTCATTTTTCTGGGTTTTTCTTCGTCTTCTTCTTTTCTCTCTCTCTCTCTCTCCTGCAAACTGACAAGACACAAAATTATAACATAGAAGATTGACAATGCACATAAAACAACATTATTCAATTTCTAAAATCTGCTAATTTGTATAGTAAAATATATGTATATTTTCCAATTTTTTAATTTTATCAAATTTGTTCTTATTATCTTAAACTGTCTATTTTATGATTTTATCTTTTAGAAATCTTTTTTTATCTGTACATAGCAATATGTTTAAGTGACCTTTTCACATGTATATTGATCATTATATTATCAACAGTTCACACCACGATATATCTGATATATTGCTGAAGTTGGCGTCAAGCAACAATCAATCAATCTACACATTCAATTACACCGTGTTGGGTTGTAACGGAAAATTGCATGGAATACATTCAGATCTGTCATTACTGTTGAGGATAGTGTGTCCAATACGACATCGGGTCAACAATAGCTGTTCCTTACGGTTTTTATCACAGGAACCGACTTGTATACCGACGTCTGACTTTATTCAAAACATGGTATGGAGCGTGGCGTTTCTCCACACAGTTCAGCTACAATAGTTCTCGGCCAGTCTTTCCGTATTATTACCTCACTACCCCGCATAAACAGGGCATACTCCTATTCACCAGCTGGGGATGCGCCCAGCAGCTCTGTAGTCTGACCCCCTAAAACCGGATTCAGGTGCTGGGTTATTTCAAGGGACATGATTTTTAAACACATGTATCATGTTTATCTAATACCGTACAATGTCTTTATTAATAGATTCCCACATTGATCTGCAAGATCTATCACATCTCCACAAGATCATGGCTCCTATGTACTCTTTAATGAAAGATCAGCAAACACTGAGAACAGCAGCGAAAAATTCCATACAAATCCTAAATGGTGTCAAAAGTTAACAAAATCTGACCTTGAAAAAGGTTGAAGAATCCTTGAAAAGACCTGGAAAAGTCCTTGCATTTCATCACGAAAAATCTTTGGAACCCTGTTTCACCCTGCTTTTCCGGTGGCCGTCAGAATTTCCCGTCCCATGACCCTTTCCATACCCCAAAGTGATTATTTATTAACAAACTTGTTCTCGTCTTGATATAGCTGAAATATTGTTCAGTAGACATTAAACAATATACAATCAATCAATCAACCAATCCGTCCATCTGTTGACTTTGGTTCAGACATCTCCTGCAACTGTTTGGCTAACACTAACGAAACTTAGCCTGAATCATCACCAAAGAATGATCACAACCAAACTTGGTCTCGTTCAACTCGAAGGCATGCACTCAAGTTTGTGATTTTTAAGTTCGTAGTAGACCGAACATAATGGTAAAATACTGTTTTTTGCAAAAAACTAAAAAAAACTGTTACATAAATTGACAGCTATTTGCACATGGATTATATGATATCCCATCACATATCTTTTTGTCATGGCCTCTGTCTATTCTTATTCATTAGGTTATAAACTAGACAGTAAATTTACTGGCAACCTCATTTTTCTGTTTTTTTTTATACCCCCGCTCCGTAGGACAAGGGGTAAACTGTTTTACCCTTGTCCGTCTGTCTGTCCGTCCGTCCGTCCGGAACATCTTTCGTCAAGGATTTCTCACTTTGTGTATGAAGTAATGATTTGATATTTGGTCTGAAGCTTTAGTATGGCGAGTTGTATCGCGTCTTTCCATTTCAAGTCCGTGTCTCATCTACTTCCAGTTCGACGATAACTTTGATTTTTTCCCAATTATAGCTATATACTGAAATTTTTCGCCAATGATTTCTCAGCTTGTGTATGTAGTAATGATTTGATATTTGGTCTGAATTTTTAGTATGATGAGTTATATCGTGTCTCCCCATTTCAAGTCAGTAACTCATCTACTTTCTTTTTAATGTTTCCCATTGTAGTCCTATATTGAAATTTTTTGTCCAGGATTTCTCAGCTTGTGTATGTAGTAATGAATTGATATTTGGCATGAAGCTTTAGTGTAATGAGATGTATCGTATCTCCCCTTTTGGAGTCATCTACTTCCTGTTTGACGATAACTTTGATTTTTTTCCCATTATACCTATATATTGCAATTTTTCATCTTGTGTATGTAGTAGTGATTTGATATTTGGTCTGAAGCTTTAGAATGATGAGCTGTACCATGTCTCCCATTTTCAAGTCTGTAACAAGTCTTCTTCCTGTTTGACGATAACTTTTACTTTTTTCCCTTTAAAGCCATATATTGAAATTTTTCGTCAAGGATATTTCGGCTTCTTTATGTAGTAATGATTTGATGTTTGGTCTGAAGCTTAAGTATGATTAGTTTTATCGTGTCTCCCCTTTTCAAGTCCATAAATCATCTATTTTCTGTTTGACTGTAACTTTGTATTGTGTCCATACTTGATTCAGGGTTCAGTGAGCGGGGGTATAACTGGCTGCCATTTGGCGACAGCTCTTGTTTCTTCTCTCTCCCGCCGTGCGCGGTCCCGGCTTATGAATAGGCCCGCAGCATCCTTTGAGCTTGGAGTATGAGTCTTCCTAACAGAGGACCCCGAGGGAACCCCGGGATATAGAAATAGGACCTAGTATCTCCGGCTTGCGGGGTGTGACCCCTCCTAAACGGAGGCTGACCCCGAGAGTCCTGCACGTTAAAAACCCTTGTAGGAAGCTCTTTTTGGGGTGGTCCGTAGGTGATCGGCTACAAGGCTAAATTCCCCGCCCTTTCCATACCCCAAAGTGATTATTTATTAACACACTTGTTCTCATCTTGATATAGCTGAAATATTGCTGAGTAGACGTTAAACAATATTCAATCAATCTTCTCTCTCTCTCGCTCTCTTTCCTGCAAACCATGACAAGCCACAAAATTGATACCATAGAAGATTGACACTGCACATAATACATTGACACTTGTGTTGCCGACCGGATGACAAAGGCTCGACATTATTAGACGTATGAATAAGAGACCACATTTTTGGAATTCAGAGCTAATCATTCCGTGCAAGAACAAAAAAAGGGATATGGAGAAATTATACATGTGAGAAAATTCTTATAAATACATGGTAAGATTAAGCAAATGGTTCAACGCTTTCATTGTTGTGAAAGACTGTTAAGAGAAGCCAATTTAACTTTTGCTTTGCTGAAGCAAAAATGAGTTCTCAGCAGTTTGAGATTATTAAGTTCCTTTAATAATGTTCGTCTGAGGGAACAGTAGAGATGAGTTCAAGCATATTACAGGAGAAATAGATAAATGCATTTGTACACCAGGGATGGAGAATCATGCATGTAATGACAGTGGTGACTCTTGTAATTAGTTGTTTGCTATTATAACTATGGATGTTACTATAGGATCTGTTTACATGCCACATGCTTTGCATTAACTATTCTTCAGCATTGTTTATAGTCGTTCTTTACAGGCATTTTCGTCCTTCTTTTATTTTCTGAAAAAAAAGAGCAGTAAAATGAAAAAAGGAGATCTAACTTTAAAAAACCCGAGGTTCAACTAACACGACTTCTTCACTTTTTTGTTCAATAAATACTCAATAAAAGGATATGGAGTAAATGCACATGAGACAAAGTATCTCCAAAAACATGATAAATGAACACCTGAACAACGATTTTATTGTTGTTCATCTTCAACAATGAATTTTGCGTCATACATCTCTGCAAGTTCAAGAAGGTCCCTTATACCGGTTTAAATCTTTTAAGGACCTACAATGGCCAAAAAACTTGGTCACATACCACAATGTATTAAGGAACTGCACAAGAAAAAACAATAAAAAAACGACAAATGTAAACAATGTGTAACGGCTTTCGAAATATAAAACAGAAAAATAGAAACAAACCTTTATAAGATGTTCATTTCCATTAGATTTTTGTAATGCAAAACATGATCTGTATCTTCCTTCAAAATTTCTTTGCCATGTTGATAACTTAAAAGATACCGTCAAGGTCCGAACCGAAGGACAGATCTTAATGGTAATCCTCTAGACTTTCCTTGATGCATCTAACATAATAAACAGTTGTTACAACTGCATTTAACCAGCAAGTATTTCCAAAATTTGCAATGCCTACCTTTCTAGACATATAAGTGAAAGCTATCCGTTTTAGAAGACTTGGATCTTCTTTTCTATTCCCTTTCTATACAAGGTGGTGGCTTGAATGAAGTGTTAGGTAATGTTGAACCATGCTGTGACAGGTCAACTAGCAACATACTGGGAAACAGGCATGAGGCACAGGCATCGTTCATTTTAAAAGCAATTAATTTATTCGTTGGCAATAGATTGATTGATTGATTAGTTAGAGTTTAACGTCCAATGAGCAATATTTCAGCTATATCAGGACGAGAACAAGTTAATCAATTCAAAACAAATTGTAAGTAAAAGAAGAAAGAAATAAAGGTGGAAGGGACAACCGGGGCAACGACTTTTGATTGCCACTGGAAAAGGGGAGAAATGGGTAGGGGCAGGAAATTTAGCCTTCTATACGACACCCAGTGCGTCTGCTCTCTTTAGAGAAATATAGAAGGGGTCTTTATACTGCATTGAGCGTGGCGTTTCTCCACACAGTTTGGCTACAATGGTTCGCGGTCAGGCTTTCCGTATTATGACCTGACTGCCCCGCAAAGACAGGGCATTCCCCTATCCACCACCTGGGGACGCGCCCGGCAGCTCTGTAGCCAAAGCCCCTGAAAACCTATTCAGGTGCCGGGCGTTGGCAATAGATGTTATTTCCTTTTTTCAGAGTTTCTAGAATTTTATTTCTTGATGCGTTGTCTGTATAATTGATAACCATTCCTTCTTTTGGATCAGGCGTTAGTTCCGCTGGATCATCGTTTTGCCTTCATTTCTTTCTGTATTATCATCAGCCGTCACGATTTTCTTTCTTAAGGCATCCTAAAACAATCCAAGTTAATAAACCTTCTATCCTCTTACTCCAGAGCTGCAGTGGCTTAAATTAAGATAATTATGTTTCCAAGGTCATCATTCTTTAAGATAATTGAAATCAGTAATTTAAACAAATGATATAACATGATAAATAAATATGTTGAAAACAAGATGTGTTTGTGAAACACTATATATGCCCCCTGCACCTATTTTACGAGTTGGAATTTTCATATTTCACTAAGGGTTATCTTTCATTGCAAATAAAATGTTTGAAAATTTTGACACGTGACCTTCATCTTTTACCTGACCTATTTGGCATATTAATGTTCCAGAAAGTTTCATAATGATATACACTATTAATACTTTCAAAAACTGGCAAGGTTTTTTTTTGTTATCTCCAAATTCTGTCTAATTGTTTATAGTGCATGCACCTATCCAATTTATCATGTCATTTTTTCTTGAAATAAACTCAAATAAATCAAACCAGCTAGCGAAGGAAAGATAATTCATGTACAGAAAATTTAATAAGTAGTTTCTTTCTTCATCACTATAGTGTTTGCTTTATTGGGATGGTTATAAAAGGAAGCATCTTCTAGCACATCAGTATCATCCATACATTGTTCTTTTACTGGGTATGGTCTTGCAGCCGATGTTGGTATTTGTAAAAACCCAGAAATAAAGACAATAAGGAATGTTGTGTTTTTTCAGTGCCTTGTGGTCTTTTCGTGTCTTTATTTTCTTTTATTTTTTTTTCATGTCTTTGGAGTTTGATTTTTGTAAGCACATCCCTTGTTCGTTTGGTGTTCTAGCGTTGTTTACACATTCTCGGTTAATGAAGTTCCAAATGTTTGTTTGATCTGCACTGATGAGACATAAGTTGTCAAAATGCGCATTTGCAGAACATAAATTAACTATTCTTTTAATTTAATGCTATTCTTTCGATTGTTTGTTTTTTAGCTCACCTGGCCTAAATGCCATGTGAGCTTTTGCCATCACTATGCGTCCGTCGTCCGTCTGTCAACAATTTCAAAAATCTTCTCCTCTGAAACCACTGGGCCAAATGTAACCAAACTTGGCCTGAATCATCACCAGAGTATGGCTTCTAAAAATTGTGTTCGATTAGGCGGTAGGTCAAACAACATGGCCGCCGTTGCTAAAAATAGAACATGGGGGTAAATTGCAGTATTTGGCCAATAACTCGAAAACCGTTACAGATATCAAAAATCTGACATGGAGTAAAAATGATCAGCATGGCAAGATCTACCTGCCCTGCAATTTTGAAGAAAATCTGAAAACCCATCTCGGAGTTATAGCCCTTTTTCCGTTAAATTTTCGAAATTTTTGCATTTTTTTATTTTTTATTTCAAAAAGTGTAACAGATAGAGGTCAAGTGCAAATTGCAAAAATGTTCAGCATATCAAGGTCTACCCACCTCGAAATTTTGAAGAAAATCCATAAACCCTTGTAGGAGTTATTGCCCTTTTTTCACCGAATTTTTTAAATTTTCGTATTTTTCATCCTATAGAAGATGAAGGTCAAGTGTAAACTGATGAAATGTTTGCCATGCTGTGGCGACTTCAAAACTGATGTTGAAAATTGTTCCTTGACCGCCATTTTCAAAAATGGCTGCCCCAAAAAAGGCGGGAAAATTCAACATTGTCCGATTTCAATGAAATTTGGTTTCCAAATAGATATTGATGTTGCGACTTCAAAACCGGTGTTGAAAATTGTACGTTGACCGCCATTTTCAAATTGGCCACCAAAAAAGGCGGGAAAATTCAACATAGTCCGATTTCAATGACATTTGGATTCCAAATAGATATTGATGTCGCAACTTCAAAACTGATGTTAAAAATTGTTCGTTGACTGCCATTTTTAAAATGGCCGCATAAAAAGGCGGGAAAATTCAACATTGTCCAATTTCAATGAAATTTGGTTTCCAAATAGATATTGATGTTGCGACTTCAAAACCGGTGTTAAAAATTGTTTGTTGACTGCCATTTACAAAATGACGTCTCGACTTCAAAACTGGTGTCGAAAGTGGTCCTTAGCAAGAACGTTTTTTGTCAAAAAAAGCCCAACAAAGAAATATAGTAAAACATGATCAGACTTTAAAAACAGTTCAAGATATTGGAGGTGTTCGAGCTACAAAAGTTTGAGAAACTGAAGATCAACTGTATAACTTACAATGGCAACTGAAAGCCAGGTGAGCGATACAGGCTCCTGGGAGCCTCTGGTATTTTTTTTTTTTGGGGGGGGGTGTTTTTTTAACTTACCATTTTTCTTAGCGCACGTTGGTTGTGCTTCTACAGCAGCAACTAATGCAAGTTCAAAGTAAAATATCATCCGTCTTGAAGTCTACCTGATTTGAATTGATTCAAAAGATGCAAAAGCTGTTGTTCGCTGCAACAATTCTTTGGGTGGAAAAACCTGGGCAGTAAATAAAGCAACCGACCATGACTGGGACCAAAGCAGAATAAATGGTATAACACCAATGGGTCATCTTTTTTTTTAGAAACACATGTATCAGAAGTCTTAACCCACTCCCAGATGATTTACTGTTGAGATGAAGACCTCAGAGGAAACAGTACTTCAGGTAACAAGAACTGGCAAAGCGTTTTATCTTCTATTGTCGTTCTATGAACCAGAGACAGTTTACAGGTGTTTCAATGAACTGTTTGTACTTTTGGTAGAGCCATCTTTAGATGAATTCTTTTCTAATCCTATTACCGGAAAACGCAAGAGTTCATTTAAATTTATTGTCGATAATGGACCATCAGAATGCCCAAGCAGTCCTTCAGTAAGATTGTTGCTAGCCAGGTTACAACAATATTTAAACCTTGACCGTGTCATTCAAATCTCAAATGCTTAATATTACAGTAAGAGAAATTTTGGTGAAATCGTACATGCGTCTATTAATCTTCATATACAGAGACAAGGTGTTATAACATCTTCACCTATTTCCAAAGACTCCCGCCGTGCGCGGTCCCGGCTTAGGAATAGGCCCGCAGCATCCTCTGAGCTTGGAGTATGAGTCTTCCTAACAGAGGACCCCGGGATATAGAAATAGGACCTAGTATCTCCGGCTTGTGGGGTGTGACCCCTCCTAAACGAAGGCTGACCCCGAGGGTCCCGGGATATAGAAATAGGACCCATTCCGTGGTTGTGCGGGATTAATAAATACACAACCCATCTTTCGGATGGGATGTAAACTCAGGTCCACGTGTTGGAAGAAACGCCACGCTTCCTGCACGTTAAAGAACCCTTGTAGCAAGTTCTTTTTTGGGTGTTCCGTAGGTGATCGGCTACAAGGCTAAATTTCCCGCCCTTGACGATTTCACCCTACTTTTCCAGTGGCAGTCAGAATTCCCGTCCCATGGCCCTTTCCATACCCCAAAGTGATTATTTATTAACAAACTTGTTCTCGTCTTGATATAGCTGAAATATTGCTGAGTAGACGTTAAACAATATTCAATCAATCAATCAACCAAAGACGCAGAAGCTGGAACACCAGAACACCATACAAATATGGAAACAGTATGAACGAGCTGACACATGTAATATGCAATGCAGGTTGGAGGACACAATATTCAATGCTATAGAGGTATAGGATCTGATGCAAATTGTATTTAATGACGAACCGGAGCTAAGGAAATTTTTGTCCCTGACTTAGCAAAGAAAAATGGAATCAAATCTTAGTTATTCCGTGGAACGGAATAAACTCTTTTCATCTTTGTACATGATATGGGGTGCCATTGGGAATTTCTAAAAATAGAACAAAGGGGTAAATTGCATTTTTTGCAAATAACTCGAAAACCGTTACAGATATAAAAAAATCTGATTGGTAGTGAAAATAATCAGCATGTTAAGATCTACCCGCCCTGCAATTTTAAAGAAAATCCAAAAACTAGTGTTGGAGTTATTGCCCTTTTTCCGCAAAATTTTCTAGATTTTAATATATTTTTTTATTATTTTAAAAAGTGTAATAGATAGAGGTCAAGTGTAAATTGCAAGAAAGTTCAGCATATCAAGATCTACCCACCTGAAATTTTGAAGAAAATCCAAAAATCTTTGTAGGAGTTGTTGCCCTTTTTCATGGAATTTTCAAAAAATTCAATATTTGTCGTCTTTTATATCCATAACTAGAGAAGATGAAGGTTAAGTGTAAATTGATTAAAATGCTGGCCATGCTATGGCAACTTGTCAACTGGTTATAAAATTTTTCGTTGACCGCCATTTTCAAAATTGCGCCAAAAAAAAAGGCGGAAAAATTCAACATTGTCAGATTTCAATAAAGTTTGGTTTCCAAATAGATATTGATGTTGCGACTTCAAAACTGCGGTTGAAAATTGTTCATTGACCTCGGGCATTGACCACCATTTTCAAAATGGCTTCCAAAAAGGGTGGGAAAATTTCGACATTGTCCGATTTCAATGAAATTTGGTTTCCAAGTGGATATTGATGTTGCGACTTCAAAACAGATGCTGAAAATTGTTTTTTGACCGCCATTTTCAAAATACCCCCCCAAACAAAGACGGGAAAATT
>MJUU01035121.1:43891-58446 GCA_002080025.1 Modiolus philippinarum
CTCAATGTTCAGTCACCTTCAGTAATAGCAAGATCGTCAAGAAATAACAAATTTCAAAGATATTATTTTAAAAGTAATGGACATGGCCAAAAAAGAAATCTAATTTCATACGAGAAATATCTACATCTCCTGAATTACGTATGTTTTTAGCTACAGATGACCAAATTCAGGATCTGATGAAAAACTGCACAAATCCAAGGAAATTTGGTCTTTTTGAAATAGATACTACTAATGAAAGACGCAAACCTTGATGCTGAACAGTATCTAATAATTTAATATATGATTTACGGGCAGAACTGTAAATAACACATCCATAAAAGGTCTCTATTAAATCGACTGAAATGGTCGTCCAGGCGAACAAATATAGCAATTGGCAACTAAATATGAAAACCAGTCGCCAAGGCGACCACATTGTTACATGTTGGCGACTAGAAAAAAAGTCGCTTTTAAGTAACTCTAATATTAAGGTTTTTCCTTCCGTATCTCTTCAAAAGTTTGGAACTAGAAAGTGACAATATTCAGCGTTTTTCAACTGATTCTGATGTGGAATCACCTAGATTTGGAGTCATGCACTCGATTGATTGATTGGTTGAGTAAAAAAGGGGGAGAAATGGGTAGGGGCAGGAAATTAAGCTTTTGGAATGACGCTCTCCATAAAAGTCAATAGATTAATTAAAGTTAAACGTTCAGTGAGCAATATTTCAGCTACATCGGGACACGAACAAGTACATCAATCTAATATACATGAGAGAGGTGGAATGGGCAATAAGTTTTGATTGCCACTGGAAAAGAGGAGAAATGGGTAGGGGCAGGAAATTTAGCCTTCTTCATCTGCTCTTAGAAAAATATATAAAGGGTACTTATACTGCATTAAGCGTGGCGATCCTCCACACAGTTTGGCTACAACTGTTCGTGGTCAGGCTTTCCGTGTTGTGACCTGTATACGCCAAATAGAGATGGCATTCCCTTATCCACCACTTAGATTCTGTAGACGGAGCCCGTGAAATAGACTCGGTTGCTTAATCATGCAATGAAAATAAGGGTATCAATGAACAGATTGATCAACTGTAACATTTAAATATCAATACGAACTCTAGTTTTCAATGGTATTGTCAGTACCAGATTGATTTGTATAAGCTTTGATTAAATTGCCAATGATCCTATCGTTTTGTGCTTATCATTATCTTATCCACTGAATTCTTTCTTTTGAAGAAAGCGAGCAAAGACATACTGATTGCACAGTAATATCCTAAAAAGAGTCTTGCAGAGGTTTTACATTACTATTTTGGACCTTTTCAAATGCCGAAAATATCTAAGGCGACAAAAAAATTCTTCCTGGCCACCAAAAATTTCAATTGGCGACCCATTTTTCGACAGTGGTGGCCAACTGGCGATCTTAATTAAAAGCCTACTTTGAGGCCGGCATAATCTAATTTTTATCAAATCAACGAGCGATATAAATTTTATAAAACAGTGTTATCCGCATCCCAGTCACTACTTGACACAACTTTCAAAATATCTAATGCCTTGAGGCATTTATTTTTTAGCATTTTGATATGGGGAAGAAAGGAAAGTTTACTGTCAAAGATTAGACCAAGGAACTTGGCCTCTTTTACAATAGTTATAGGGTTATTGTATAGTTTAAGCTCTGGGTCCGGGTGGATTTTCCGCTTACAACAGAAATGCATCCCGACTCTTTTCGAGCTTGAAAATTTAAAACCATTTTCAACTGCCCATTTTTCGATTCTGTTTAGACATAATTGCAGTTGTCTTTCTATATTATTCATGTTTTTGCCACGATAGCAGATCAGAAAATGGTCTACATAAAGAGATCCATCAATGTTATCTTTTAAAACCTGGGCCAGACTATTTCTTTTAATACTAAATAGTGTGAGAGAGAGGATGCTTCCTTGCGGAACACCCATCTATTGTTCAAACGAGTCAGAAAATGCAGAGTTGACTCTAACATTGAATTCACGATCCTTGAGAAAACTCTCAATAAAATTGGGTAAACTTCCTCTTTACCCCATATCAAAAAGACCTTTTAAAATGCCATATTTCCATGTTGTGTCATATGCTTTTCAGTATCGGAAAAGATGGACACTGCATGTTCTTTCTTTATAAATGCATTTCTGATAAATGTTTCGAATCGAACTAAATGGTCTATTGTTGTACGATCTTGTCGAAATTTTGGATGTTCGACAGAAGATTGTTCGATTCGAGATAGCAAACAAGATGGTTGTTTATCATCCGTTCCATTGTCTTACAGACGCAGATGCACTAGTTAATGCTAGTGGTCTGTAATTAGATGGTTAAGAATGATTTTTACCCGGCTTCGGAATAGATACTATAGCGGCTTGTTTCCACATAGGTGGTAGTTTCCCCGTTTCCGAAATTTTATTAAAAATGTTGAAAAGAATTTCCAAAGTTGTTAAAGGAAGATGTTTGAGGATTGATTAATTGATTGATGGTAGTTTTACGCCAACTTCAGCAATATTTCAGCTATACTGTGGCGAGAACTGTTAAGTTATTTGAACAATTATATTAAATATATAAAATATCAATATAAAACCATAAAAGCTTTATACAAGTAAAACAAGAGTGTCAATATATAAAAAATAAAAAAAACATTAGAGGAGAAATGACAGTTTAACTGTTACAATATTACAACCATAAATTAAATCCATTTAAATCTTACTAAAAAAATTGATTGCTTTTAAAAATTGAACGATTTTGTCGCCAGCGACATTTGTAAATATGTCTTTAAGACAATCAGCTGAATAAAAATCACGCCTGATATCGGCAATCTACTCTTTCTATTAAAACATGTTGAATTGTATAAGGACAATTGCATGGAATACATTCAGGTCGATCATCACTGTTGAGGATAAAACTATGTGTTGTTCTAGTATGTCCAATACGACACCGGGTCAACACTACCTGTTCCCTACGGTTTTTACCACAGGAACCGACTTGTTTACCGACGTCTGACTGTATTCCATGCAGTTTATTATTTATTTGCAGATCCCATTTGGCCTGCCATAACTTTAAAATGAATTTAACGATTAAAGGCTTCATGTCAGTGTAGGATACTGGACAATCCGCCATCTCGACATCTAGTGCATCTTTGGCTTCCTGATCAGCAACTTTGTTTCCATAGATCCCCACATGACTAGGGATCCAAACATAAATGACTTCTTTGCCTAATGCTACAAGTGGTTTGTAGAATTCGGTTATTTTCAAAATAATTGGGTGTTTTGTTTTCCGACTTTCAATTGCCAATAGGCAAGAAAGTGAATCGGAACAAATCATGAATTTATTTGATTGCGATAAAGCTACAAATTTAAGTGCTGAGTAAATAGCGTTCGCTTCAGCAGTAAATATGGAACTAGAGGATGGTAATCGGAGAGTTGCTGCACGATCTCCAAAAACGGCTGCAGAAGCCACTCTGTCTCCATCCTTAGAGCCATCTGTGTAAATTTGCAAGTATTCAGGATGTTCAGATTTAATTCTTGCAAAGTCCTGCTGGATAACCAGAGGATTGGAATCAACCTTTTTGTGTTTGCGTAGTTCAAATTTAAATGTTGGTTTTGGGTTCAACCATTCAGGTTTTTTGGGAGATTCTTTAGGAGCTATTTCATCTAAATTTATATTAGCAGATTCAAGGTGTGGTTTGATACGAAGACCAAAAGGTTGTATAACGTTTGGGCGTTTTTCATAGTCAGCTTTTTGAAGAGGTTTGAAAACACAGTTGTGAGAAGGGTTGGAAGGATACGCTTTAAGTTCTGTTGCATATTGTAAACCAAGTTTAATACGTCTTTCTTCCAAGGATGGTTCATTAGCTGCAACATAGAGACTCTCAACAGGAGAAGTTCTGAACGCACCCAATGAAAGACGCAAACCTTAGTGGTGAACGGTATCTGGTAATTTAATGTATGATTTACGGGCGGAACCGTAAATAAAACATCCATAATCTAGTTTCGACCGAATCAACGATCGATATAAATTTAATAAAAGTGCTATCCGCATCCCAGTCGGTACTCGACACAACTTTTAAAATGTCTGATGCCTTTAGGCATTTGTTTTTTAGCATTTTGATATGGAGAAGAAATGAAAGTTTACTATCAAAAATTAAACCAAGGAACTTGGCCTCTTTCAGAATAGTTATAGGATTATTGTATAGTTTAAGCTCTGGGTCTGGGTGCATTTTCCGCTTACAACAGAAATGCATCCCGACTGTTTTCGGTCTTGAAAATTTAAAACCATTTTCAACTGCCCATTTTTCAATTCTATTTAGACATAATTGCAATTGGCGTTCTATGTTATTCATGTTTTTGCCACGATAGCAAATCAGAAAATCATCTACATAAAGAGATCCATCAATGTTATCTTTTAAAAGCTGGGCCAAACTTTTTATTTTAAGGCTAAATAGTGTGACAGAGAGGATGCTTCCTTGCAGTACACCCATCTCTTGTTCAAACGAGTTAGAAAATGTAGAGTTGACTCTAACATTGAATTCACGATCCTTGAGAAAATTCTCAATAGAATTTGGTAAACTTCCTCTCAACCCCATATCAAAAAGATCTTTTAAAATGCATATTTCCATGTTGTGTCATATGCTTTTCAGTATCGAAAAAGATGGACACTGCATGTTCTTTCTTTAAAAATGCATTTCTGATAAATGTTTCGAATCGAACTAAATGGTCTATTGTTGTACGACCTTGTCGAAATCCATTTTGGATGTTCGACAGAAGATTGTTCGATTCGAGAAATCAAACAAGACGGTTGTTTATCATCCGTGACACCGCTAGTTAATGCTAGTGGTCTGTAATTAGATGGTTCGGAATGATTTTTACCCGGTTTTGGAATAGGTACTATATTTGCTTGTTTCCACATAGGTGGTAGTTTCCCTGTTTCCCAAATTTTATTAAAAAGGTTTAAAAGAATTTCCAGAGTTGTTAAAGCAAGATGTTTGAGGAGTTGATAATGAATATAGTCAGGGCCACATGCCGTGTCATGTACCTTATCCAAGGATTATTTTAATTCACCCATCGAAAATCATCTGTTGTATTCCTCTGTATTTTTAGATTTAAAGTTAAGTTTGTTTCGTTCCTTTTGTTCTTTAATTCTCTGGAATGTGGGTCCTAGATTTTTAGAAGAATATTTCTCAAAAGTTTCTCCATTTTTTTGCAATTTTTTTTTCAGATGTTAAAATATCTTGTCCGTTTTTAATGTGATGGACCTTAGCTTTCTTATTTTTACCTTTGATTTTTTCTACAATATTCCAGACTTTGTTCATAGGGGTGTGGCAATTTAATTTAGAGACAAAGCTGCGCCAAGAAATGCGTCTTCTTTGTTTAAAGCTTCTTCGAGCTTTTGCACGAAAAACGCGAAAATTGCCAAGATTGTCCGTTGTTGGATGTTTATTGAAAAGTTGCCCTGCCTTTTTACGATTTGTCAGAGCATCATCACAGTCATCGTCAAACCATTGTTTCCCAGGCCGTTTTGGGTTTGCCGAGGTTTTCGGTATTGATTTATCTGGAATGTAAAGTATTTTTTCCCTGAAAAGATTTCAGGGATCAAGAACATCTTCAAACAATTCAGATTTCAATTCTTCTCTACATAAATTTTCATAGAGAGACCAATCAGCTTTATCAAATTTAAAGCGCTGTGGCTTTTCTCCGGTAGTAGAATAAAGATGTTGAAGAATGATCGGAAAGTGATCACTACTACATAAGTCATCACGTACTTTCCAGGAGAAGTCCAACAGTAGATTGATTGATTGATTGAATATTGTTTAACGTCTACTCAGCAATATTTCAGCTATATCAAGACGAGAACAAGTTTGTTGATAAATAATCACTTTGGGGTATGGAAATGGCCATGGGACGGGAAATTCTGACTGCCACTGGAAAAGTAGGGTGAAATCGTCAAGGGCGGGGAATTTAGCCTTGTAGCCGATCACCTACGGACCACCCCAAAAAGAGCTTGCTACAAGGGTTCTTTAACGTGCAGGAAGCGTGGCATTTCTTCCAACACGTGGACCTGAGTTTACATCCCATCCGAAAGATGGGTTGTGTATTTATAAATCCCGCACAACCACGGAATGGGTCCTATTTCTATATCCCGGGACCCTCGGGGTCAGCCTCCGTTTAGGAGGGGTCACACCCCGCAAGCCGGAGATACTGGGTCCTATTTCTATATCCCGGGGTTCCCTCGGGGTCCTCTGTTAGGATGGCTCATACTCCAAGCTCAGAGGATGCTGCGGGCCTATTCTTCAGCCGGGACCGCGCACGGCGGTCCAACAGTAGAGATGGGTCAGTTATAGTTAGGTCTATAGCTGAGTAAGCCCTATTTCCAGGATGTAAATAGGTGTTTGAACCGTCATTAAAGATGCATAAACTTTCCTGCGACATTATGTCTTCCATTTTTTTACCTCTGTCATTCAAAGCAGAACTGCCCCACAATGGATTGTGCGCATTGAAATCACCCATTATTATATATGGGGAGGGCAGTTTGTCTGTCAAGTTTTTAAGTTGACTCAGACTTGGGTTGAAATTTGGTGGTTAATATACAGAACATAATGTGATCGTTTTATCTAAAGAAATTCTCACTGCAACAGCCTGAAGATCGGTTTTTTGATCAACAGTACTGTGGACAATATTGTTGTTGACAAGAATGGTTGAGCCACCAGCAGCTCGTTCATTCTCAGGTACATAAGTACTGTAGAGGGAGTAGTTCTTTACATTTAACGTATCACTTTTCTTCAGGTGCGTTTCCTGAAGACAAAATGCAGCAGGATTAAAAGCTTGAATTAATAAAGTAATTTCAATAAAATTAATCGTAAAACCTCGGCAATTCCATTGCATTATATTGCTCATTTTAGTCGTATTGGTGAGATATTTCCCTTTCGGGAAACCGAGGGATGACGAGACGATGGACCACTTACAGACGAAGACCTACTGTGTGGTCGTTCACTTTCGATGTTGTTATCCGGTTCGGATGTATCCATGTGGGAATCTAATGGTCCCCAAATGCTTACATCCCACCACGGTTTTTGGCGTGGACCGGATGTTTTAGATATGCCAGTGTCTTCGTCTGAAGACAGGCTTTCATATCTATTAGATGTGCTAATAGATGAATTTTCATGTCTGCTCTGTCTTTGGTTCTGTGCCTTTTTTGATTTGATTTTATCAGCAGATGATGAACGTTCTGCTGATTTAGGTAAAAGAGGAGAATGTTTACTTTTCGTTTGCTTTGGAGACGATTGTACTTTAGTAGAAGTAAGGTTGTGTTGACTGGGTTGCTGTATTAACTGTTTTCTGTTTAAATTTAGTTGGGGTTACAATTTGTTCCTTAGGAATTGTTTTAACAGACAACTTTTGGGGGTTCTCTTTGTCATATGGCAAAGTCAAAATTGTTTGTGTCTCCATATGCGATAAGGAGGGTCGCTGCCTAACTTTATCTGCATATGAAGAAGTTGCTGTTTTAACTGTGTTGGTTGATGTAATTTTACGGGCTTCGTTGTAAGAAATGTTTCTTTCTGTTTTAATTTTAAGAATTTCTTTTTTCTTTGATATAAAGTGGACAGTCTCTAGAGGATGACATATGCTCACCGCTGCAATTTGCACATTTCAGTGCATTACTACAGTTAGTGCCCTGGTGTCCCTCTTACCCGCATCTAAAACACTTCAGCTTGCCCCTACATTGGTTGGTACCATGTCCAAACTTCTGGCAAGTGAAGCATCTTACTGGGTTTGGAAGGAATTTGTCCACTTTTATACCAAAGGGGCCAATTTTCAATGATGTTGGAGGAACTGACGTGTTGAAAGTTAAAAGAAAAGTGTTAAGTTTAACAGCGCTTCCTGATTTTTTGGAAATGAATCTTTGTTATTTTGTAACTCCTTGTGATGATAGTTCGTTACAAATGTAATCATCACCAAGATCTGAGAGATACTGACTTCTATCTCTTATTATACCACGACTGCTATTAAGGGTTCTCTGAGGGGTTGCCGAAACTTTAAATTCTAATATTTTTGACAATTTTAGTTAGTTTTCACTTTGAACTTTAGAGATTGCTTCAATTAATAAATCACCTGATCGCATCCTGGACACTTTTTTCACCGTTCCAGCAATGCTTTGAATGGTCTTTTGTATAGCAAAAGGGTTGATTTTTGATATTGGTTTATCAGGTGATCCAGTCAACACAATAAATTTTGTCCAACTGTTATCTTCAACTTCTGGGATGGAATCCGTAGATTTTTTTTTTATTTGGAACAGGTTGGGTTTGAGGGGTTTGTTGTGCCATGTAATAAGAAAGGAGATTTCACCATCTTTGTCACCCACCTACCACGGAGTGCCAACAGGGGCGATACTTTGATTCTAGGGATCTCCACCAGAAAGTATCAAGTGTTCCAAAGATGGTATACTCAAGTGGAGCGTAACCACTAGGCACTGATGGAAAGCGTACTACTTGATTGACCCATGAGCCACCGCCTCCTCCAGTACCCCTACACTGTATTGATGGTTTAAATCAAGACAAAAATGTTACACACAAGTTAACTTAAACTCAACTTAAACTGGAGGGCTTTGCTTGACCAGCCGATTGATCGGACCGGGCCAATCCGACCTCCCGTTTATATGATATCAGAGATTGATCCTGTATTCTCAGCCCAACGGGTATTTAATGGCCGTAGCGGGAGTCTGAACACAGGCTCGCACCTACCAGGATCTCGTCAACCATCGACACGGGTCTCGACACACGGCAATCGTGTCGACTCTGTTAGGAAGACTCATACTCCAAGCTCAGAGGATGCTGCGGGCCTATTCATAAGCCGGGACCGCGCACGGCGGTCTCGTTTTTGAGTTATAAGTGATTGAAAATTTGGCGGGAAACTGAATTCCTCGGATTTTTCATAGGATTAACATTATCAAGGTTTGACCACGAATGAATGTGACAGAATAATTAATTTATAGAATGCTCATAAAGATGTATGAAATGATATTATGGGGAAAATTAAGGGGATCCATGGGCAAAAAATTATAATGCATTTGAACGGATAAGACTAGAGAATTCCGAAAACATGACAGAAATCCCAAAACATGAGGAGCGAACCTACTTAAAGGTACAAATAACTGATATATGCACACTCCGAAGAAAGAAATATTGTAAAAACGATTACATGCGAAAAACGTACAGTTACAATATTACTTATTTTTTTTATAGTTCACTTACATAAATCAAGTGTCTGATTGACCAACATCAATTAAGACCAGAATCTTGTATTTCCTACTCCCTAGTCAGGTATCAAAAATCAATTATTATTGAATTAATGAATAAATAATCCATTCACATGTATATATTATAGGAGTTATGGAAAGACAAAGTTGTATAGTAACTCGGAAATGCAAGACAAATCCTGGATTAAGATCATCCAGATGTAATTGAGAAAGAAAAAGGTTGCAGGGAACACAGAAGAAAAACCGACATATGCTTGGGGTCTAGTAAAGCATCTTCAAAGTCTTTTTGTAACAAAAGACCAACATCGTATGACCTGCACATTTAATGACTGCAAGGGGAGTTAAGGAAAGACGCGGATATTAATTGTGTTGCAAACCTGTTTGCCAGTTTTAACGCGAAAGAGTAGTCCAAATCGAATAAAATAATTCTACATACTGTAAATCCCAAATCTTCGTTTCGGGGACTTAATAATTACACGTGTAAAACAAAAAGCATCGTCTCTTGCCATTTAAAGAATAAACGAAATGTGAAGTTTGAAATGAAGAAACTATACTGTATAATATATGAAATTTTTTTTTTAGAAAATAAATATTTTGAAGATATTATGAATGTGTTCTCATAGATCAGTTTAATAATATATAAGAATAATAAAACTTCAAGATGAAAGCGTAGTTTCTTTGCTCGTTTTTAACCATGTATATATAGAGACTCTGTGTCATGTGCATTTACTCAATATTCTTTCATTCATCATCCTTTTCATGGTTTTGGTGTAATTTTACCAGAAGTCCCATGTAAGGGTTAAGGCCATTTGCTCAAATATTTGTGTACCCTACTGAAAGATCTTCCCACGAATATATTATGCCAACTATTAAAGCTATATCACATGCCATTCAAACTTTGTACGCAATGGTAAAGTTTTTAAGCAGTTGTTAACTTGCCAAAGGTACAAGGTAGAATATTCTTGCACCAAGAAAAAGGTCTTCCTACAAGAATACTTTCAAAATATGAAAGCCATATCACTTACCATTTTGAAGTAAAAATTATGGTATTGTATTCAAGTAATTAAATTTCATACTGTTTAAAATCTAAACATTTAAGATACCATTTTTTTTAAATCTATTGCTAGAAAGTGTTAAAACTTGTTTTTGTTAAACAATAACATGGTAATTTCATAGGTTGAAAGTGCGAATGAAGTTGTTTAATTCCGAAAGAGTACATTTTCTTATTTGCCATGAAAATTGCTGTCAAATCTGGTGTGGAGGGCTCTTACCTTGCTTTACTTGAAACGACAGTTAATATGCTATGATGCTCCGAAATTGCCATTTTAAATAGCCAAATAGAGCAATATTACCTTCATTTCGAACAGATGACCGATCAAAGTAAAATAATTGATCTTAGCACGATCATTCATGAATTTATCTGAAAGTTCTAAATTTGTAATTTTGTAACAACTGACTTTTATCGTATTATGCTTTTTTATATATAATTTTACACTCTTGTTTTACTTGTAAAAAGCTTTAATGACTTAACTGTAATTGTTCAATATATTTAACAGTTCTCGCCACAATTTGGCTTAAATATTGCTGAAGTTGGTGTAAAACATCAATCAATCAATCCAAGAGGGATCGTCAGACACTAAACGTTCGGAAAATCATCCCACTTATTAGTGTAGGAATACGTTCAACAACACCATCAACACAATAGTAACTAATTACAACCTTCTATTTTGCTTTCAGAAAAAAATTGCAGTCGACGCCTGTTCGGGTCAGGGTTGTGTGTCTGTTTATGTACACAGACCGACAAAATTATTTTACCTTACACAACGGGTCCCATGTACATAGAACAACAAAATTAATTTTCCTTGTATACAGATCGTTATGAAAGCTACACAAATAAATTCTCAACTATGTATAACAATGATTACAATGAACGATGAATTATGAATGAAAATAATAAGGAAAAGATTACAAAATATAACATATTTAATATACTTTGATATCCAAACTCGAAATAAAAAGATCTAACATAATTAGCTTAAGAAATAATTCATGGCCTCCATAGATTGTGGGCATTATAACATGGGCTTGAGTTGTTTTCGCTATTATTTTACCCCGAGCGTTGGCGAGGGGTAAAATAAGCGAAAACAACGAGAGCCCATGTTATAATGCCCACAATCTATGGAGGCCATGAATTATTTCGATTCTAATAGGGGAATTACGGTAAAAATCTATATCCGAAGCGGTAAATAATTGGCTTTTACAATTTACTCCCTTCTATGAGGAACATCCATTATCGATGTTTATGTTACTTAAAAGTGTAATAAATGTTGAATTGGTAGTTTAATAGATCAATAAATATAAAATTAACACAAGAATTTAATGATTAAGTCAACAAGTAATGGAATAAAATAGTTACATATTTTTTTCAACGAAATAGGTCAACAGTCAATGAAAAACAACAATCAACATGGTGGACAACGAATGTCACTCGTTAAGGTAAGTCTACATTTTGTCTGAATTAACAATGTGAAAGGTGAAATTTCCACCAGAAATGTTTGCGTGTGTGAGCAAATTCATGTCAGCTATAGGGTTTCTTGTGGCATTTACATTTACCATGTTTGTAGAAGCTGAGGCGGTTGAAACACAAGGAACGACGGACATGTCAGTGGCCGATCCGACACACTGTAGAGCTGTGGATAGTTTCCTTCGCTGTGTATCGGACGGTCCTTCGACGTAACTCTCCAGCGATTTCGACTTTCTGTGCCCTGTGATGGACATGACACTGGAGTCGTCGAATCCTGCCCTTTTCAAACCAGTGGCCACGGTAGCCTTTATGCAATGATTAGTGTATCTGGTCGAGAGGCCGGCCTCTTCTGATATTCTAGACATCATGTTGGCAAGTTTGTTCTTTCCAACAGGTTGTGCAGCATACCAGCATGATTCCTTTGAAAACTGAAGTGGCTGCTGGAAAAGAGCCTTACATTTTGGGCTAAGCTTTGAAAGCTAAAGGTCCAGACTTGTGACAGGGCAGTTTACATCCCCTGGTTTTGCATACATGCGTATATCTCTATGGTTTTCTCTAGAATCAACCCCGTGATGGGTTTTATCACTTTCATTATATGTCATTTTGTAATAGGTTTGGCCCAAATCATCTGAAAATTTAGCGTAGGAAGTTTTTGTCAAGTCATGGAGTCCTTCTTGACCCCTCCGTCCACAGTTTAGCATAATGTCCCAAAAAACTTTGTTTTGTAATGTGGGTGGAGAATTTGTACTGAATGTGCCACTAGAATAAAGTTTCTGAATATCTCCTGGAGCAACTGCTTTTTTATGTATGGTGACATCCTTCCCTTGCCGTTTTAAGGTTTTAATTATACCTGTAAGTACATGGTTTGATGTCATGAACTGACGATCAATCATGATATTGATTTGACGATTGAATGGTGGATTACTTAAATATCTCGAAATTGCTGACCGAATGCCGATGAGTGCAGATTTAGAATAATCTTTCCCTTTTTTGGTCTGAAGACTGCCATAGAAAAAAGCAAGTCGGTCATTCAACATAGAACTTTCAAACTCCTCAAACTGCTCACTGTATCCATTTTCAGATAACCAACCTGAAAATAATTGTCGTATTTTGAAATTTGATTTTACTGGAAAGACTAATAATACTTACAGTATAACTAATAATTATTGACCGTTGTGAATATCAATAAAAATGTTACTAGTGCCATACAATGCAGAATGATTAACTTTAATCCGATGCAGTGATCGACACGAGTGACATTTTTATTGATATCCATGACAGCCGATTAGTTATGCTTTTTAGTATATAGATTTTTTACTCAAAATCTGAGATATAAGATGTAGATAATTTTTTTCATTACAATTTTTCTGTTGTTTACTTGATAACGACATTGACAAAATACTGTGACGTCACTGTCTCCCTTTATTTTCACCAATGACAATTTGAGATTTATTAACTGAGAAAACTCGATCATTCAAAGCCATCTATATGATAAATGTAAACAAGTTGCCAGTTAGTGTATACGTAAATTCAGACTTGCTGACTGGAATCTTATTAAAAGTAGCGATAGACATACACTGGATACCACGAAGGCCATAATAAAAAATATCCTAGATTCTCATTTCTGCCCGCCCGCTCGATTTTTTTACACACACCTCAAAAATTTTATATATTAAGATTTTTACTGTTTCATGATGCAACTTTGGTATTTTTGTTTTGTTTTGTTTTTTACCTATTTGAGTAATATTTAAAAAAAAGCAATTTTCACAAATTTAATAAAAAATTCCCCTGCCTGCCCCAAATTTGTGAAAAAATGGATGAGAAAATCTAGGAATTATTTTATCATGGCCTGATTGCACACCTGTTAATTGCATATATGTTATAATCATGATAATTATTAAAAATAAATTGAACCCATGTTAGAATGCCTGCAATCTATCTAGCATTAGGAATTTTACATTTGCTCGAATTGTTGTCGTTATTATTTTATCCAGAGAATTACCCTGTTTAAAATCTTGTGACGGACACAACTCGAGCCTATGTTAAAATGCCAATCTGCGGCAAGCATGAAAAAAGACCATTAGAGTAAGAGTGACAGTTTCAGAAGTTGGTGCAGAACCTAAAGTTTTTATGCCCTTTTTTATGACTTGTGCTCTGAATTTGATAATATTGCCAATGAGGCCTAAAAAAAAAATACCTGTGTTTCCGGTAACATACTCTTTAAAATTAGGGTTGGTAGGTAGGGATTTTTTTTTATTTTCTCAAAACTTTTTACATAGACATATAGAGAGTAACTTCTGGACTTTAACAGTGCTTCTTTAAAAACTGCCAAAAACTTTAGGGTAGGCATTTTTAACCCCAAAAATCTAGGGTCGGTCGGGTTACCGGAAACACAGATTTTTTTTATTCTGCCTGAAGTTATGATACTGATGTGTGAAGCTTGCGATAAATACTTTAAAACTAGCTTGTGAAGATTAATACTTTAACACTGAGATTAATGCTTTGATACCAAGATGTCATGGAAAGAAAACAAATCGTCACTAAACTACACAAATGTTAGATGTGGTATAATTGCTATCTCTATATAGGTAATTTGAAATACAGAATGATGTACCGGTATTTTTCCATATAAGAATCGAAATAATTTATGGAAGCCATAGTACATGTATATGGATATCATTTACCATGGCCGAATGTTGAATCCGCGAATTTAACCCCTCGTTGCCACTCGGGGTTAAATTACAGCAGATACAGCATATTGCCCCTGGTAAAATATGCTGTGTATTGTGGC
>MJUU01035121.1:59091-122343 GCA_002080025.1 Modiolus philippinarum
TAATGAAATACTTTATGCCAAAACACATTTTTATATCTTTAACCTCATGGTAATACATGTACGAGGAAATGACAGGGGAAAGAAGAGTGTAATTTTTGTTTAATTACACTTTATGTAAGTAAGCTGTATTCTGATTGGTTAATAGCCGGTGTATTTGGGGAGGGGACAAATGCCCCTTTACCGTGGTATTTGTCCCGGAGTCACCCGTGCGCTTTAATGATAGAGACATTCGGTGTAATTAAACAGATATATCATGAACGTCGGGGTATTTGCCAAAAATACAAGTCTTGGGTCTAAATTTCCCGAGCCTGTAAATTTTACCTTCCCGCGACTTGTATTTTTTGGCAAGTACCCCTCCTTATCATAATATATTTGTTTAATATTTGATTACTCGAGTCACTTTGTCTACTGGAAATAAATTAAAAAAATTAAAAAGGAAAGAGATATATTGAATATAATTGTATATACCATAGAATCCCCCCACACACACATAAAAGGGGAAAATGACTATTTATTGAGATGTACGTATTTGAAACGTCTATGTTTTTACTTATTGCATACAAAAACTATTTCAATGGAAATGGATGAAAAAACTTCATTAAAAAAACAAAACAGTGGCGGATCCAGCGGGGCCAAAGAACCACGTCCCACTGGCACTAGTGACCTTTTTTTTAATTGAACAAACAAACAAACAGCAAAGAAGAGGTTTGTTTATTTAGTATATTTATTAAAAATGTCATAGTTAGGGTATTTTGTAACAGCTGGAATAATTAATGACACTTTTATATCCTAGTACCTGTAATTCTAATATAGTGAATATTAAAATAAGTTGGTAAGATGTCAAAGTCTTCATAACGTTTCGCTTCTTTCAATTGGCTACATTCAGCAATTCTCACGATGTCATTAGTACAGATCATACATAAAACTCATACATAAAAGATACCGCAATTATAAGATAATTTCTCGATTCTCATCCATTTTTTTTCTCAAAATTTTGCGCGGATGGGCGAATTTTATTTTATATTTTTATAAATTTTGTGAAAAATGCTTTCATTAAAAAGAAATGTACCAAAATTTGCCAAAAAATCAAAATAAAATTTGTTCAGGCATGTCAAAAAATCTATGCGAATGGGGATGAGAATCTAAGGATGTATTTTTTTATTATTGCTTGATGTTACCTTTTCCTTAATAGTAACACATTAAAATAATTGAACTGAGAATATAAACTTCAAGTGAAATCTTAACAGTTCTAAAGTCCTTTTATTTCTTTGTTTAGGTCACGATCTCCTGCAATTCCTGATTAACAACAGGATTGCGAAAACTATCAGTTCAAGAGTGTAATGAATGGGGAATAACATGGGCTCCGGAATAATAAGCACTTTTGAACATGGGGATCTGGGCTACAGCACAGGGTTCCGGGCTCCGGGCTCTTTCACATGACCTCCGGGCTCCACTCGTAGGAATCTAGGCTGCAATTACGTTGGCTCCAGGGTCTCTTAGGGAAGGGGATCCCGTGTTTTTACCCCCGGTTTATGATATTTCATAGTCCTTTTTCTTAATAAGCAGCTCAGTGGTACAGAAAAATATGAATCAATGGATATGTGTACAAACCGGATCTTTTATTTAATTTTTCCATCCACTAAATATTCTGGAAAAAATATCATGCAGAACCGCTGGTAAGACAGTTATTTATCACTGTGCTTTTCACCACAATTGGAAGCATAATTTTGTATATTTTGTACATATTTTGAACTAACACTGATAACAGGATCGAACTCGTAAATGATTATAAAATCAATTTTTTGATGTTGATGTTGTAACCCCCTCCCGGCACTCATAAGCAGCACTATTTGTTAAAGCAGGTTTGTTATTTGATTCACATGGAACTTAATTAAGTAAATCCGAAAAAGTCGGAATATAGTAGAAGTGAACGCAAATACGGGTTTTTCTCTATTACTCGAACAAGTTACTAATGTGTATTTTTAAAAAGAAAATCTCTGACGCCAACAATTCTGGATAAAAAAAATCTAACCCACACGTTGTTTATTAGAAACCAAACACCCCCCTCCCCCAAATCAAAAAGGTCCGTGCCTAACGAAGGTATCATAAAACTCGATGCGAAAAAATATTTCGCTTAATCGGACAATTACATCGCAGTGAAATGTAGAAAACATACATTTCCCTCGGGACGTTCAAAAACTTTCAATTAGAAAACAATAGAGGGGAAGCCGTGGGTTCTTTAAAAAGAATCCACAGTTAATACAATAGATGACGTCACAACAATGGTTTAATATATGTTATTACATCCATGTAAAAGCATGGGAGAATGGGGTTCAAATCCCCACCAGGGTAATATAACAATGATATTGTCCTTCCTTATTATTGTTTTGAAAGTTTCTCTTATAGGTCAAAATTGGGAAATATAAAATTGTGTCAAAATTGTGAAATATATAAATGTATCCGTTTTTTATTTTAGGAAGTTAAGTTTACAGATCTAAAACTGATGAAAAATGTTTCAACCTTTTGTTTGTATGATGGGAAAAATGATAATGCTAGTGTTTGTATTGTCTAGTGTGTCAAGGAGGAGAAACACTTAAATTTGTATTTGTCATTTTCTTAATAGAAAGATTTATTATTTTATTTTTCAAGGTACATATTATATGAATATATGAAGAAGTTTATTTCACTTCTTGTCAACTAATCACATGAATATATTAAGAAGTTTATTTCACTTCTTTTCAATTACCTTTAAATAATTTTACGCCCCAGGCAGTTTGTTTGTCTGTATTGGGCTCTGATCTTGCCTTTTGAAGAGACTCAATTGTTTCCTTTGATGGGGGCTCTTTGAATCTTTTGTCATTTGTGCTATTATTTATGTTCGAACTTTCTTTTTCTTCCACCAGTGTTTCAAAGTCTATGTTTGACATTTCTTCATCAGATTGAGAGAGTTCAAATAGTTGAAACCCAATTGTCTCATCTGTCATCCTGCTGAATGCAGGGGCTGCTGAAGCAGACGATGCTGGAATCTCAAAAATTTCATGACGAAATACTCTTTGGATAAACCCATTGGCCATACTTTGGATCACATATTGCCTCACAGAGTTTGGCTCTAAATGGTGATCAATGATCTTGTGTGGATCACCCTTATATTCAACATGTAACCCAATTTTCAGTGGCGATACACTGTGATACGCCATGTTTACTTCAGGTTATGAATTTTGGGTAAAACATAATACTAGGTGTTGTAGATAAAAATAAAATAATTTTATTGTTTCGTTAAATGTTTAAAGTTGTTTTCTCAACTAAATATTTCTAAAAATGCCGAAACTACCGTAGAAAGATCGCGTATTTTTTATCCGCCGGGGGGTAATTGGAACAGCCGTTACTACAACAAAGATTACTGGGTCACTACGCAAGTCTGTCAGATTACCGTAAATGTTCTAATAAACAGTACTTTTTTTGCCAAATTATTTTTATTTTTTGTCTTGTTAAATCTACACAATAACAGCAAATCTTTTCAATATCTCATAGTTATATAAAATTAAAAGACTACTTATTGAGCATGTGCTAAAGGTGTTATATTGGTATTATACTATAGATCTATTTATATAGCTCAATCATACACCCCATATTAGAATTATGTAATTTATATTACTTGTGATATGTTAATTACGGCACTGTCATTGTCCTTTGTTGTTAACCTTTTTCGTGCCAAGGCTTCTCTGTCATTTTGCCAGGGTAGATTTTGAGAATAGAAAACAACAATGCCGTCTTTGACGTAAACAATGCTTAAATGTCTTGGGGAAGGGCACATTTATGGGACGATTCATTTACTCTCAAGTTCATATTTTACACGCTTTGGATTTTTTTCTTTCTTTTTTTTATTTTTCCTTCGTAAACAGGCTCACTTAATGCAACAAAGTGCAGTGACTCGCGCTGGTATTATTTTTCCGCGTCCGTCAATTCTTAACATATGGTTTACGGGAATAAATCATATGCTGAGAGAGGCACAGTGATGTTTGTTTACCTCCATCATGCAAAACATAATTCCAGGTATAAATACGTGTAACAGCATAATCACATTTACGAACTTTCCTGATTTAAATTTCAATATTCGCGAAAATTCTTAACGTTGACACGATCGCTATGATGTATGTTTGATTTAAAAACCAATTATACCATATTTCTTGATTTTTTGTGATTTTTACGTGTATCAGCGATCAATTATTTTAAGTAATCTCATATTTTTAATAATCGATTTCAGTAGTATATAGGAGGTTTTCAGTTAGTATTTGACGAGGTGGTACCGGAACTGACGTCACCGGAAATGATGTGGACAGGAAGTGACGTCACCGGAAGTCACCTGACCGGAACACGACGTGTTTGGGTTGCGCATTTGCAACCGGAAGTGGTCTATTTGAATTAACAATGAAGGGATATGGAGTAAATGCAAATGAGACAAAATCTCTACAAATACATGGTAAAACACAGCAATGGAACAACGCATTTATTGTTGTTCTTCATCTTGAAGTCATCATTAGGCCTTCAACAATGAGCATTACTCATGCCTCATAGCAAGTTCAAGACGGCCCCTACCATCGGTTTGAGCACCGGTGAAGCCCTATTCCGCCATATTGACCGGAAATGACATGTTTGAATGACAAGCGATCCCGCAGGGGTCTTGTATGACCTTCTTATATAACTCATATGTGACCGGAAGTAGGTATGTTTGTCCTGTAGGCCGCCTTGTTGACCGGAAGTTGGAAATTTCCTCATGTGTTTACCGAACATCGTCGTTTGATTGTTTTCGGACGTTGTCATTGTATTTCTAAGGGTGTCTTCTACCACGTCCGCTTTCGGGAAGGGGTGTAGTTTTGACAATTTTGTGGTTGTTGATCTATAGGGTCTTCTACCAGGTCCGCGTTCTTTAAGGGAGGTAATTCTTGCTAGTATATTCCCGTACTTTCTTTCCGTTTATTGATTTTATCCGAAACTAAGGCGAGATAACTCGTGATTAACTTGAGTTGCTAATGAATTTATGTTTATGTTCACGACTATGGTATTCTACTGCCGTTGTTCTGTAAAATTCTGAATGGGCTTCAAGGTTTTTCGGTACTTTTCAATTACAATCATATTTTTACTAACGGAAGGTCAAAATAATGTTTAAGTGCCCTACAATTGTTTATATGTTGTGATTGTCTTCTGAGTTTATTGTCGGACAACGGATGGTTTTAAGAACACTTTGTCGGTTAATTTCATGTTTGTTGACGATCTCGCACTTATGAGTATCAAAACTATTGATCTAGCATTGTTCGACATTCAACATTGAATTCTGCTCAAATCGGTGCAAAGGGCCGTCATCAACTTACTATGAGGTATAAGCACAGATCATTGTTGAAGGGCACATGATGGCAATTCCCCACCCTTTTTGACATACATTCCACTTTGACATCACATTTTTGTGATGTTTCGTCATGGAAACTGCCGTCGATTCATGAAACTTAACAGTCCTGATTGGCCATTTACTGATTTGAGAAGATTGCTATTTACCAATTTGAGAAGAGTGCATGTGAGTTCGTCTAAACGCGTCCTCTCATACTTGAAATGACCATTTATGGAGGAATCAATTGTCTGTCCGCGATAGCCTTACAGAGAAATAATTTGATATTAGTTTCTTTTCTTTACCTGAAAATTAAGCGGTTTAAGCTGTCAAATACAAATTTACTGATAGACGAACTAGTGAATCTAGCAAAAAGCTACATTTTACCTGTAATACTTCATGTCGCAGTATTCCCTTATCAATGAGGTCACACAAGTTTTGTGATATTGCGTTCCATGGATGAAAATACTCTGGTAACTTTTGCTGCAAAATAAACGTCATTCTTATGCTTTCTAATAACAGATTCAATGAAGTACTACCAAATATAAATTCTATTTTGATATAATCAATACCCCCCGGTACTTCTATTTCAGTTAAAATTCAGCCTTAAAATAAAAAGTATTCAGTTTTTAAGTATATATAGTAAAGTACCCAGAGTAGGGATTTCTATTAATTTATTACAGTCGAGTTTGTTTTTGATAACTTTCAGTGGTTTGTGGTCATTTGCATTAATGTTCAATTTTTTTATTTAGTACATATGTGTGTGTACCTCAACTAACTAAAATAAACCAAAAATACTTAAAATGAACCAATAAATAAAAATAAAAAAAAAACAAATAACTAAAGAAAAAAAAACTAGAGCAATCACCGAATTGCAAGCAATATTGCCCCCCGCTTACTGAACCC
This sequence comes from Modiolus philippinarum, assembly GCA_002080025.1. Lineage (NCBI taxonomy): Eukaryota > Metazoa > Mollusca > Bivalvia > Mytilida > Modiolidae > Modiolus > Modiolus philippinarum. Next base: position 65,378 of record MJUU01035121.1, read on the forward strand.
TGAATCAATAGGGTAATTGCAACTTAAAGCGTGTGTAGATACAATATAGGCGTGGACACAGTACAAGTGTGGACACAGTTAAAGTATGGACATGATGAAATACCTCCCTATTTTTTTCAGAAAATATACAGTTTAATCATCTGCCATTGAAAATTTCTATCAAGAACCATATTTCCATGTGGTAAGCCCTTAAATCATTCCTACTGGCGAAAATAAACCTTTCTGTAAAGTTTCATTCAATTTTAGGCATTTTTAATTTCCCGCCTTTTTCAGTTTCATTGGCAACAGCGGCCATTTTGAAATTCTGAGCCCAAATATATTTTTATGGGTGCTAGGCAATCTTTCAGTAAAGTTTCATCCAATTGGAGACATTTTGAATGTTCTCGCCTTTTTTCAGATTCCATGGCAACGGCAGCCATTGTGAAAATTTGAAATGATGCGAGTATTTACATCTACTCCTTGTAAGTTAGGATCCTGTGAAGTTGTTGAAATTTGTTTGCAAAAATTCTGAAAAACATAACGAGTTGTTGTACGAACGGACGAACGAAGGGACGGACGGACAAATCTTAAACAATATACCTCCCGACTTTATGTCGCGGAAACATAAAAAACAAAACAAAACAAACAAAAAATCAAAACAAAACAAAACGAAAACGAAACAAAAAACAACAACAAACACACTGAAATTGGTACACTGGTTTGTAATAAACAGTTGTCATTCATTTGTCCATCTGTCATAATACTTTTTTATTCAATAATGAAAGCACTAGAATTATTGAATATTAAAACTGTTATAGTGTATTGTATACACGTGTATATGAACATCTAACTAAGCAGCAATATAAGTAATTGTTTAAGTATGTTGAATTAAGGTGCTTTGTAAGAAAAGGGGTGGTCAAGATGTCTAAGCGCGTCACTTTAATTCAGTTAATTACTCTGCAACATACTTTAATTAAAAAACTATACAGAAATATTAAAGATCCAAACATTTATATGTCATAAAATCAATACTGATATCTCGCCATCAACATATAATCTTTTACTCATTTTCCTTCATCCGTTTATTACGACTGTATGCATTAAATAGTTAATTAGTGTATTTTTTGTTCTACATGCGGAAAAGTTTTCTTTTATATTGATATTGTGTTAGATATTTGTTTACTTTAATTATCTAAGTACCGAATAGATTGTATCTTAAAAGTACCTGAGTTATCGATCTGTGGTTTTATCAATGTGGTTTGATCACCTTCATATTACAGAAAGGTAGCGTAGGACCGGAAAATTTTTCTTAGTACATGAAACTTGTCTGAAACTGAAATCTATTATTTAGGTGAAATATAACAGAAGGTCAAAGTAAAGCATAAGACATGTGAATGACTATGCATGAAAATTAATTTAGGTAGAAATAATTCGAGGTAAATAACTCGGGGCTAGTAAATAATATGAAGTAGATTATCAATTATCAATTAAAGTGCACCGAAATCAAGAAAAACAAAGGAAATACAAAAGAGAGATGGAATAGTCCAAGGCATTAACAAAAATTAAAGTGTCTTGTATAAGAAAAGGAATGCCTATAACATGTCTTTAAAAGATATAACGGTATAAAAAAGATTTGGAACGAAAGTATGAATGTAAATTGAAATCTAAGCGTCCGTTGAAACTGGGTTTTAATTTGTTTTTTTTTTGTTCCGCCCTATAGAGGATTTTGTTTTATAAAATAGATTTATTTCTTAGAGATCGCTGTGCATCTAGAGGAATTTATCTATATCTAGCCTGCTAGACTTGTTGATAGAGAACTTCACTTCGTTCCGATATGCAATACGGTCTGTCCTATGTATAATTCTTTACATTTTGTGCGTTTCAAACGATATTTAAAGTACCTTTACAGTCTTTTCGTATTTGTTTATATTTTTGTTCCATCTATACCAGGGATAAATTCATTTTTAAGCTTCGCAGCGTTTATCGTTGTGTCTCGATCAAAATTTTCTTTTTGAGCTGTTTTAATTGCTGACAGTCGCTGACTGTAGATAAATTAAATTCTCCATATTTTTCTTTTCGATAGTATCATCGAGCTGACCCTTGCTATGTTAAGGATATCTGGATTTAAAATGGGTTACCATAAATAGTATAATATCTTTAATTAAAAAAACAAATGAAACACCTACTTCAGCTTCGTACCTAGATCTGTTATTGTATATTGACGAAGATGGACGTTTGAAGTCTAAGCTGTATGATAAGCGTCATGATTTTAATTTCCCAATTGTGAACTTTCCCTTTCTTAGCAGCAATATACCTACCTCTCCAGCTTATTGAGTGTTCATTTCACAGTTGATTCGTTACTGTCGAGCGTGTAGTTTGTACAGTGATTTTTTAACAGAGCAAAAACACTGTCCCAAAAGCTGCTTAGTCAGGGATTTGTTCAACCTATGTTAATTTCATCCCTGAAGAAATTCTATGGCCGTCACCATAACATCATCAAAAGATATGACGTGTCAGTATCCCAAATGAAAGTGGACATTTTCAGCTAGATTCACGTCTTCCCGGATTTGACTACCGACTTTGACATTTTCCTGAATTGACCCACTTACAGTGTGACGGGTGCTGTTAACAGAGCAGGACATGCTTACCCTTCCGGAGCACCTGATGTCACTCTCAGTTTCACTGGAGTTCAAACTGTGAGTGCTTTGTTTTGAATGTTGTGATTTCTGTTTCTGTGCTTTGTGTCTGTCTAGCGTCGTTGTTTTGTGTCTGGCGTCATCGTTTTTTGTGTTCTCGTTTTGGCCATGCCTTTGGACTTCGATTTCTGTAAATTTCACTCATTTGTTCCTTCGGTATTCTACTGCCGTTGTTATCTTCAATTTCTCCACATTGTATTTTGTTTATCAATTCTATTTAGTATATCAGCTAAATGATACGAGTAGTAATAGTTTTGTAAGTCTTTCATTCTTCGGCTTTTTTTGTGGTTACCGTGTATATTTTGCAGCTCAGGTCATACAGTATATCCCGTTTTTGCGTGGGATGGATGAAATGGAGCAAAGTTTAACTTCAGTTAGGTGTCTGTTTTCTAGACATAATGTTGACAGTTTACCAGGTCAGAACCATTCCGTTAACAATTTTTCCGGAGGTTTTACACCTGATTTGTTTTTTTTTTTTGTTTTGTTTGCCCTTTTAATTTCGATTCTTGACAATATTCGGGTATGAGTAGTTTAACATATCGGATATTTCAGTTAAAAATGATTGCCTTGGGTTCGAATAATGAATTAGCAATCTAAAAAACCTTTAAATGATAGTTTTACAGTTTCACGTAAATTCAGTGCCATAATTTTCCTTATAATATCGTATAATTTCTGGTCAAAGTATTCTATAACAAGTGTGTCATAATTTATGCAATGTTGTACCCGGGGCAGTTCCCTTCATTTCTAACCCCGAAGAAGAAATTGTAGTTTTTCTGCATAAATTTTACGTATAATTTTAAACTAGAATCTTTGGTTAAAATGTCTGGAGTTGCACCAGCAGTGACATTGGCCTAATGGTTTCACAACATCGTTATGCTAAACTCGTAAACTGAAAATACCCGAGTAGAATTTTTTATGCTGTACACGTGTTTCAAGGAGGAGCTTCTCATCTTCAGCACAATAATTAAATAATATGGAAAGCCATTATCAAAAATAGTCAAAATGGAAATACTATCGAAGTAGAAGGCCAAATACAACAACTAGTTCGACATAATCCCCATTAGCTGGAAACATCTGTACAACGCCGTATTAATCAAGTTGTTGAGAGGCTGAAGGGGGATGCGTGACGGGCAATAATTGGCCTTAGTTTTAAATCCAAATGTACATTTACTCCATATATTTCCGTAAAATAGTTATTTACTTTTACTTCTGGCATAAAGTTAACATACAAACAATCAATACAAATTAAAATATACTTGCAATTAGAACAAAATGTTAATTCTAATGAAATGATCAATAACAAAACAATTAAAGTCCTTGCTTCAGTAGCCGTTACTAAAAGAGCGATCATTAAGCGATCCGTCAGCCGTCAACGATCAGTCATTGATCAGTGATCGATCAGTCAGAAATCCGTCAAAGTCTGACGGATAGGAAAAGTAATTTACGTATTTGACGGATACAATACGTAAAATACTTGAGTGACGGATGATTGATCGGTCCTTTTCGTAATTGACTGATTGATAGCCTTACGTCATCTTTCAAGTTAATACATTTTGCGAAATAATATTCTCGTTTCATAACAAAAAATGAATTTAAAATTGTAATAACACTCATGCATGTTAAATTCGTACGTTAAGGTTAATATAATATTTACTTGATGTTTCTACTTGTACGTAGGAAATGCACAGTATACATGTATAATACAGCTTGTCAGAATGCATTAAACTTTGGAAGCACATCTACTTTAAACAATCGTCGAAAATAGGCATATTTACTGCGATAACAAATAATATTGAAATTATATATACAGCTGGTTAAACGTTCAATGTAAGTGAGAACCGAACCGTCAATCTAAAAGCGAACAATCCAAGGACAATGGCAACACCAGAAACAATATTAGACAATATTAGACAATAACAGGAAAGTAAACATGACTGAAACGAAAATAGAATAAAAAAAAACAAAATCATTCATACACAAAAGACTCGGAAATCAAAGTTGTCAAACTCTAAATATGCTAAAATCATTAAAATTGTGTTTCATAAAGTAAAAAAATTCTTCAATAGAAGATGATGAATAAAATTTTCAAAAAACTGAAATGGTTTTGGTCATTTATATAGACTGAGTATAAATCACACACTAAAAATCTGACTTTCACCCCCTACATAAGCTAAAATTCATTAAAATTGTGTTTCGCAAAAGCTACAACTTCGAAAGGATATGAATAATATTTTTTTAAAATATTTAAATTGTTTTGTTCATTTTTATAGACAGAGTTAAAACCAGACTCTAAAAATGTAACTTTTCAAGCCTTATATATGTTAAAATTCATTAAAATTGTGTTTCACAAAATATAAAACTCCTTCGAAAGGATTTGATGAATAAAATTTTCATAAAATTTAAATTGCTTTGGTCATTTTTATAGACAGAGTATAAACCGCACACTAAAAATCTAACTTTTGAAACCTTAAATATGTTAAAATTCATAAAAATTGTTTTTTGCAAAATATAAAACTCCTTGGAAAGGATTTGATGAATAAAATTTTCATAAAATCTAAATTGTTTTGGTCATTTCTATAGACAGAGTTTAAACCACACACTAAAAATCTAAGTTTTCAAACTTAAAAATGCTAAAATTTGTGAAAATTGTGTTTCGCAAAAGATAAAACTTCTTCGAAAGGATATGATGAATAAAATTTTCAAAATATTTAAATTGTTTTGGTCATTTTTAAAAACAGAGTTTAAACCACACACTAAAAATCTAACTTTTCAAACCTAAATGTGCTGAAATTTGTTGAAATTGTGTTTTGCAAAAGATAAAACTCCTTCAAAAGGATATGATGAATAAAATTTTCAAAAAAATTAAATTGTTTTGGTCATTTTTATGGACAGAGTTTAAACGCAGACTAAAAATTTAACTTTTCAAGCCTTAAATATGTTAAAATTCATTAAAATTGTGTTTCGCAAAAGATAAAACTCCTTTGAAAGATATTTGGTCATTTTCAAAGATCGAGTTTAAAAAGGAGACTAGTATTATGCAGTTTAGATACCCAGTTTTCATTCACAAATACATTTAAACGACTTAAATTGAAACAAAATACAGCATTCGTAATTTAATCAAACTGTTTCTTTAAACAACCTGGAAACACACGAGAATATTTTGTTTATTCGTTTTGTCTTAAAATTCGAAATATTTACGTATCCGTCCTACGTGATTTACTGATTGATACAATGCGTAATTGACGGATGCAATCAGTAAAATACGTTTACATCCGTAAAATACGTTTACAATCCGTAAAATACGTACACATTCGTTATTCATGGATCCGTCATCGATCAGTGAAAAGTCAGTCATCAATCAGTCAAAAATCCGTCATCAATCAGTCAACAATCCGTCAATAAGTAACGGCTACTGATACAAGGACTGTACATTATGATCAAAGATGACAACTTTAAGATCAAGGGTAAATATTTGTGCCGCCGTGCGCGGTCCCGGCTTATGAATAGGCCCGCAGCATCCTCTGAGCTTGGAGTATGAGTCTTTCTAACAGAGGACCCCGAGGGAACCCCGGGACATAGAAATATGACCTATTATCTCCGGCTTGCGGGTGTGACCCCTCCTAAACGGAGGCTGACCCCGAGGGTCCCGGGATATAGAAATAGGACCCATTCCGTGGTTGTGCGGGATTAATAAATACACAACCCATCTTTCGGATGGGATGTAAACTCAGGTCCACGTGTTGGAAGAAATGCAACGCTTCCTGCACGTTAAAGAACCCTTGTAGCAAGCTCTTTTTGGGGTGGTCCGTAGGTGATCGGCTACAAATCTAAATTCCCCGTCCTTGACGATTTCACCCTACTTTTCCAGTGGCAGTCAGAATTTCCCGTCCCATGGCCCTTTCTATACCCCAAAGTGATTATTTATTAACAAACTTGTTCTCGTCTTGATATAGCTGAAATATTGCTGAGTAGACGTTAAACAATATTAAATCAATCAATTAAAATCTTTGTGATCAAGTATCACTGATGACAATATTACAATCACAAGTATGTGACTTTATTTCGTGCTGTTAAAACTCAACGCGATCTTCGCATTTAAGTTGAAAAAGCTAGGTTTTCTAGAAACAAAATCTGCTTGGTTCATGCTTGTTTACTTAAGAACTGCTTGTTATTTACATGAACAGGGCATCTTTTTGTGTAAAACACACAAGGTAGTTCGTAAAGAGAAAAACCAAAGACACATTGGCCCATTGGAAAAAAATCAAGAACACGAAGTCAAAGGACATTAAATGTGTGAGATCAAGTAGTGCTTTAAGCCAAGCAATGACAGTTTCCATTAAAGAATGAAACAGATGCAACGTATTACTGAAATTAAAGAAGAATCTGCCATAGGCAAAAGCCCATTAACTACATGCAAATGCTTTTCCAGGAAGGATCCAGACAATTTGAAGAGAGGGGTTCAAATTCGAGGTGAAATGATATTTCTTATTAAAACATCAAGATATTCATTAAAAATACATAATTGTCCAAACAGGGGGGGGGGGGGGGGGGGGGGGAAAANGGGGCGGGTAACCAACCCCCGGAACCTTCACTTGGATCCGCCAATGATGTCAATGTCGTAAACAAAACTACAATTTTTATATATAATATGCTTTCTCCTAAATTGTAACAAAACGTTCTAAACTTGACCAGCTTTGTAATAAGAAAGTTCATTTTTAAAACAGAAACGACGATAAAAGCAAACACACAGAATTTACAAAGGTTCTCAACTTTGAAGATGCGCACAAAAGCACAACAGGACGCAATGGCATATCTTGTTGGATTTTCTTCTGACAACAATTTCCGACTAAATAACTTTTAGCGCAATATCTAGCAATTTACAATGGGATACAAATGTATTAGCCTTTTGGATGTTTTATGACTTCAGGAAATTTAAGTTTTCTGGGGTAAACAATTTAAGTGATGACACATATTTTGTAAAGTGCAGCTATTTTCATCTTTAGAACGCTTTGCCGTTTCCAGTTTTTGCTCAGCATAGCAGAGCTGGACTCCGATTTGAAATACATTTCCACATTTTCATATCTAAACTATACGAACACACCCAACCCTCAAACACGCCCTTTAGTTAATTACACTTTTTTTTTATATAGGTGAGCAAATAAAAACATTATAAACATCTGTCACGCATTTTTAGAATGGTACTATGTCAAACATACACCAAACAATTAGAAATATTGTTGAAATATCATTCAAATCAGACTGTCTGGTAAAGGGTAAATTATAAAATTAGAACCAAATCGGTACAACACTGTTCAAATACGGGGAGAAAATATTTGCAAAATACAACTTTTGACAAAAAATTTAACGTGGAGAAATAATGTATCCTGGAAACAAATACGCCAATAGTAATGTGAAACAATTGTCAAATCAGTTATGAGCCATAATTAACAAATATGTAAAAGATTAAAAGGTAGGTGCTAAAAAACATCAATTTTAATGCTTAATTTACGGTCGTACTGGGCTATGTTTGAAATTATAAGGGGATATTGATGCATATTTAAGTCAACTATTGCCTGATTTTTGTTTCTTTTGTATTGAGTTTCAAGAATAACTGGTGAATTCAATAAAATTTCGTTCAAAGCCGTCCCATGTGTATATTGAAAAGCAGGGTAACGTCAAAAGTCGCCATTTTTTACGTCATAGGGACCACAATTTAATGCGACGACAGCCATTTTCTGATAGTTGAGATGTTGATAAATGATATTAAGCAATAAAATTCCATGGGGCTTTTGGGTAATTTAAACTCGTTAAATAAGCGACTTTTTACATATTCGCCGCTCTACTATAAGTTCGGATCTTCTCAATGACAACTCAATTTTTTAAATGATATTAATAAAATAGAAAGTTTATTTCTTGTCTACAATTTTCATTTTTGCTTATTAAGTGTTCCATGCCCTACTACTTTTGACGTGATAGCATGTACAACATGCATGTAATGAACTCTGCATGTTTTGTTTATTCAATTATATTGAAAAAGCATCCCCTCTTTCTAATTTTTGTCTTTTTAGATGGTTTTTAATTTGAATATTTTTGTGCTTTTTACTTTTTTTATTTTGTTCTATAGTTAATATGCGGCCATTGCACAACATATATATTTTTATATTTTTTTTCATAGTAAAATAAGACTTGTGTGGAGTTGGTTGATTGATTGATTGATTATTGTTTAACGTCTACTCAGCAATATTTCAGCTATATCAAGACGAGAACAAGTTTGTTAATAAATAATCACTTTTGGGTATGGAAAGGGCCATGGGACGGGAAATTCTGACTGCCACTGGAAAAGTAGGGTGAAATCGTCAAGGGCGGGGAATTTAGCCTTGTAGCCGATCACCTACGGACCACCCCAAAAAGAGCTTGCTACAAGGGTTCTTTAACGTGCAGGAAGCGTGGCATTTCTTCCATAACGTGGACCTGAGTTTACATCCCATCCGAAAGATGGGTTGTGTATTTATTAATCCCGCACAACCACGGAATGGGTCCTATTTCTATATCCCGGGACCCTCGGTGTCAGCCTCCGTTTAGGAGGGGTCACACCCCGCAAGCCGGAGATACTAGGTCCTATTTCTATATCCCGGGGTTCCCTCGGGGTCCTCTGTTAGGAAGACTCATACTCCAAGCTCAGATGATGCTGCGGGCCTATTCATAAGCCGGGACCGCGCACGGCGGTGTGAAGTTGGTAAAACAATTCCAAGTGTTAGAGATGTATGCCCTTTTTGTTCTTAGATATGATGTAGTTGTACATGAGATAATATCTCATGTGTACACTTTGTTCAAATACTTTTATCTAAATGTATGTACATTCTAAAACCTAAGGATTAACTCCCTCCATCGTAGTTTTGTCCTTAGCTATACTTGATATTACTGATTATTCGGATTTCGTTTGGGTTCTAGTGCTGCTGATGAGGAATTAATTTCCGAAATGGCCATACAGCTCATTAAAAGTGTTGCAGTTTGAGTTGACATACGTGCTATGGTCTCGTGCTCATTTACACCAGATCCTTTAGTAAAATATTGTGTTAAATAAATGTTTGAGTGGCGTCGATTGCCATGTGGTTCTAAAAAGTTAATTTACCTTTACAATTACGGTAGCCTATATCATCTGCTTTGTCAGTCCGCGCCCCGCTCTATAAACTACAAGTAAGGTGCACTCGATTTGCAACCGTACGTGATAAGGTATGTCAGTTACCTGCCCAAGGTCGATTGCTCTCTCCGGCTTCCTCCACTACTAAAACTGACCGGAAAGATATGGATGAAATATTGCCGAAAACAAATAACCAATTCATATTTGAAGAAGGGGTGATAAAATGCCAATATTCCAAAATATTCGTGCAATAACCCTTTTGTTGCATAGCCAAAATTCCTGTTAATGCAGAACTTTTTGGGCCAATGACGTCATGAAATTTAAGTCAAATTTGCACAAGTGCAATAAGGAAATGTAATGCATATTTACTTTTGGTTGCGTATTTAAGGAAATATTATCTTGCTGTGCAATAATGCATTTTTTTTGATAGATTGTTTTATGATATACCTAAATTGTAAATTTATTTAATGACGATGCTGGCGACAGCACTGTCACTTCACTTCTGATGGTGACTATAAGATATTTTATTTCATTTGTTATGATGAAATTAATTTAACAGAGAAAAGTCGGTAAATTAATGTTATCTACATTGTATATAATAAACCTCAGCTTACTACATCCTTAGTGCGTTTGATTTTTCTGTGAAATGCTGCAATATTTTTTATTCATGTTTTGAATATGATCGTATTTAAATACTGCCGTAATACTACTACAATGTTTTTGTTGTGGTATAAAAAGAAGCTATTTCATAAAATAATCCCTGAACTTCTTAATTGCTCATAAATCTAAATAATTTTACCATTTGTTTGTGAATGACAATTTTCAGCTTATTTGATGTTTTCTCACGTATGCCTTAAAAGCCCAGTATCTTCTTGTGTCTTAAAAATAGTACCACAAGGGTACTTGGAGATTTCCGGAATTATTTTTTCGTAGAGTCATACAGACAGTCAGGACTTAGGACCACTATCATTAGCATGTACTAATTTTTCTTCTGTTGTAGTTGAGGGAGATATTCTTTCCTTCATCCCGGCACCTGAATAGGTTTTCAGGGGCTTTGGCTACAGAGCTGCCGGGCGCGTCCCCAGGTGGTGGATAGGGGAATGCCCTGTCTTTGCGGGGTAGTCAGGTCATAATACGGAAAGCCTGACCGCGAACCATTGTAGCCAAACTGTGTGGAGAAACGCCACGCTCCATGCAGTATAAAGACCCCTTCTATATTTCTCTAAAGAGAGCAGACGCACTGGGTGTCGTATAGAAGGCTAAATTTCCTGCCCCTACCCATTTCTCCCCTTTTCCAGTGGCAATCAAAAGTCGTTGCCCCGGTTGTCCCTTCCACCTTTATTTCTTTCTTCTTTTACTTACAATTTGTTTTGAATTGATTAACTTGTTCTCGTCCTGATATAGCTGAAATATTGCTCATTGGACGTTAAACTCTAACTAATCAATCAATCAATCTTTCCTTCATCTAGACCAGAATACTTTTCCAGTCTTTCCTGTTGATTGGTTCAGGAATAAACTTGTGTCAACAGCATAGCTGGAGTTAAAATCAATAGTGACCCAGGATCAGCTGGTACAGACGTAAGTGGCTTTGAGTTGATTATGGCACAAACATCGGCCATAAATGTGTTTAGCACGCCTTGAGTAAATGTGTGTCCTGTAGATCCAAGGAGCATGGAGTCATGTTCTTCTTACCATGCCAATCATGCGCTCCCAAGCTCCACCCATATGGGGTGAGTCAGGATTGAAATCAAGATGTCTTTGAGTCTGATGAATACTGCTTGACTGGCCCATCTTCCGCGTTGAGCGGGTTAACATTTAAGGCGTCTACCGCTCCTATAAAGTTGATTTCATGGTCATATCTAAATATCTTTACTTCTTCTCTTATTGCTGGGAAGCGTTTCACTGCATTGATAAATGCAGAGGAATTCATTTCCTAGACTAGTGCGATCTGGATGGCTTTTGTTACTAGACAAGTTAACAAGATGGCCCAACGTTTGGATTTTACACATCCACCACGTGTTTTTCATATGACTATTGCCCATGGCCCAAAGGCGATTACTCCTACATATGTGAAAGGAGGTGCTGGATGAAGACGATTTTTAGACAAGCCTGCCATTCTTCTTTATCTTTCGGTATTTAGTTATCTATTAGCTTGCGGTAGTTAACACAACTACGAACTACGCAAAAACAAATGCTAGACTTCTCACGATGGTTATTTGATATCAAAAAGATGAGTTGAAATAACCAAAGTTTTATTTTTAGCACGTTCAGATATTTAAAATATTTTCATAGGAGTTGAATGCAAGGCAGAAAGGATACCACAAACTTGTATCAAACATTCTGAAGTGACTGGAAAGTTCCCAGTTAAAAGAGTGATTGTCTTTCTGGGGACTAATAACTGTTCCCGTTGCATCCTATGTCATTTGTTGCTAGATCATGCCAAATCCTGATACCCGTTTCTGTCCGTTACATAATGTAGAATTTGAGAAGCTTCTGTCCAATACATAATGTAGGGTGGGAGAATACAAATATGTTGTATGAAGCTATGGGATAATTTTTTTTGGAATTCCATATTCCATTTCCATTTAATATCTTTCAAAAATAATTTCCCGGCACCTGAATAGGTTTTCAGGAGCTTTGGCTACAGTGCTGCCGGGTGCGTCCCCAGGTGGTGGATAGGGGAAGACCCTGTCTTTGCAGGGTAGTCGGGTCAGGTCAGGTCATAATACGGAAAGCCTGACCGAGAACCATTGTAGCCAAACTGTATGGAGAAACGCACCGCTCCATGCAGTTAAAACAACCTTCTATGTTTCTCTAAAGAGAGCAGCAGTCAGGAAACCTTTGGCCTTAATATCTTTTTTATAACTCATGGTTACCTAAGAGCTTCTAGCTTCCCAGGTTTCCTGTTATATAGTAACATTCTTGATTGTACTAGCATTTGCACTTTCGGAAACTACATCATTAGTTGATGCTGTGTTTAGTTCAACCTATTTGAAATGAGGAATACAATTTGTACAAGGGGCAGAAAGCATCATGGGGATTTTCCTCCATGATTGAGTACGTGGTGCATTTGGCGTGCAGGCTGAGTTGTTGGTGTTTGCAGTTGTCTTTGAATGGATGTAAATGGCACAGATTGAAGTCTTCTAAGCGTAATAGGTATTTGTATAGTATGATGTTGTCTCTAGAAGCTGGTCGACTTATTGCACTGCCAATGCTTTTTCCATCTCGCTGATTCTGGCATTGTCTATTTGTAATTGCAGGAAGATGGTTTGCAATGTCTGCTGAATTGAAAATACTGGTTGGTCTTTGTTGGCAGGCGTAGTTAGGGTAGAAGATTCTTTTGAATTCTGGTTGTGGCATACTTAACGACGGTGGTGTTGGTGGTCAGATGTGTAGGAAGTTCTGGTGACTGACGTATATTCCTCGCGAATACTTAGTAGAAGAACGGCCTCTTGTCTAGTTTTTTGTGTTTTTCGCCAAGGATTGCTCTGTTTCTTAATATAATTATGTGTTTAAATACACGTTTGAGCACTTCTGATTTGCAACAGAAATAACTTGGGCTTTGATTAAGAATCCTGGTATAGGGGAGGGGAGTTGAAAAGTCTCTTGCCGCAATGATTTTCATGCCTCTTAAATATAAATCTGCACTTATTCTTCTTGTGATTAATTCTACCTGATCAACACTTTGGCTAACAACATGAGAGGTTCCATCCAAAATTAAAATATCTGTGTTAATTAACTTATGTTTGTATTTTTGGAAATGTTCATCTGTGTGCAGTTTTTGTATTAAAGAGGTGGCCATCCCTATTCCTGACCCCGAATTGACAGTTATACCCCTACACCTGACGAAGCAACGCCTGTTATCCCCGTTTAAGCCACTAACTTTGTCACTTCTCTCAATTACGTTTAGTTTTCGACATTTTGACCTGACATCAAAATATTGTGGCCTTCCTTAACCTTGTTCAGCACAAAGGCTTGTTTTTTTCATTTCCAACCCAGCCTGCGTGGTTTGCTTTAGATCGTATACGGCTTCCTGTGCCTCCGTTAAATTTCGGCCAAAGCCATCAACACTGAACTTCACCTAGAATGAAACCAAATTGTAAATAATAAATAATTTAATCAGTTTTTCACAATAAATTTCTTGAAATATGATTGAGTGGTAGATGTAAAAGCTGTGTATTTGATGATTCAATTAAAAGTGCAGGTCTGCTGTGGTATGATGTTATCTCTATAACTTGGTTGACTTGTTGCAGTGCCAATGCTTTCTCCATCTCACTCAGTCTGGTATTTGAAATTGCAGGCAGAGCGTTTGCAATGCCTGCTGAATTGAAAATCCTGGTCGGTGTTTGTGGCTGGCGTACGTAGGGTAGAAGGTCAGCGAAATCTGGCATTGACTCATCCAGCATCTATGTAAGCTGTCTGGGAGCATCTGTGTCCAATGTGTTCAATAGTAGTTGTTCAAGTAGTAGTGGAAGTTACAGGAACAGTAACAGTTGATATTCCTTGCTGATTGTGTTGAGGCGTCTGCTCAGGGGTCAGTCTTAATTTTTTTTTATATAAATTTTAAGATGGAAAGTCTGTTTGATTGTAAACAAAAAATCTTAGATTAGTCAAAATTACCATTTACAAGAATTAAAAGGTTGGGTAAACCATCACAATACCAGAAAGTTTCAAAAAAAAGGGCCAGAAAACGGCAATAAAAATTTGAAACCATTTGATTTTCGGTCATTTCCAAAACCTTTCTCTCAATCGTTCTGCTGAAATTTTCACGGTTATTGCTGGATTAGACAATCCTTAGGTACTCTTGAATATAACCTTCACTCTTCATTCACACTTTACTCCGAAAAAACTTAACATGTTATAATTTGTGTGAGGTTTTAGAAATATGTCTGGAGTGCAACATTTTCAATATGCAGTTAAAAGAATCAAAAGAGCAGCATTGATTTTGTTTATTGAAAATATAAGCTACATGTCTATACATACATTTGTTAAGCCGCTCTAACACTACACCGTATAACACAAACGTATGCGGAACGTATGAAAATCACTTTTACACGGTGGTAAATATTTTTGTTCGTTCACGAGTTACAATGAAAACTTACAAAAACCGGAGGTATACAGTATGTACACCGTACATACACAGTCCTGGCACCGAATAAACCGAACTCATACCGCACTGACACCGGAACCCTACCGGACGAGCACCGAATAAAACGTATTATAACGGTAACGTACTGGACGAGTACCGAATAAAACGAATTGCTAACGAAAATGTACCGTACGAGCACCGAGTAAAAACGAATTGAATAAGTACTATATGAAACTATCGATTTTAAGAAAGGATACCAGTGTCTTTTGCCTGCTCAACAACTTATTTAACACAAGTAATCACTACTAATTGCTTGAACAATTAAATTAATGTTTGCAAAATAGAAAGACAAGAGAATGACCTAAGAATACAGATAACCTTCTTCACCATAGACCCAAGGCGAAACTGCCAAGTGCAGATACAAAAGACAAAGATCGGGTAAAGTTATACAGTCGCTATAGTAGCGGATCCTCCTAAAGATACATAATTTTTATTTTTAGATTTTAGTTTTTAAACGGCGAAAAAACGGACATTTTGATTTTGACGTTTTGGTTAGAATAATAATTTTGAGTATATGTCAGAATAATGTTACAATACAATTATACAAATAAGCAAACACTGCATAACTCTCGTAATTACTAAATTAAATAAGCAACTTAAAAAAAAAGGTGTGTATAGCATCTATATTGGATGACCACATAATAAGCAACCGTTCCAAATTCGTTTTAAGCAAAATAAGAACGGATAAAGTAGGTCACATTAAAGGACATCATATACAAAGTGAAAACTAATAAATGGTCGGCTAAAAATCAAAAGAAAGGAACATAAAGTATGACTCAAACTATTAGCCTAATGGCCTCCAACTATGATGCAACCATATAAATTCTGTTACTCTTCAGTGGTCCGAGTTCCTCTCGTTCTGGCAGGACCAGCGTTTTGGTTTTCCACCCGGTTGCCTCGTAATTGAAGCCAAAAGGTAGAAAATGTATGCCTTTCTTTTTGTTCCTTTCTTGTGATTTGTGCCCTTTTCTTTTCTTATTATTATTTATTTTTCATACTTTATATTTTATGCTTGTTATCTTTAAATTGTGGTCTACTTTAACGAATCTTACTTTGTTTATTACATATTAATTTTGGTCATTACCCAACATTTATTTTCATAAATTCGTTTTATTCGATGTTCGTCCGGTTAGTTTCCGGTGTAAGTTCGGATTTCGAGCGGTTTATCCGTTATCTCTTCGGTAAAAGTCCGTTTCACCAATTTTATCCACCGTACATGAACGGAGGCAAGACAGACAAGAAACGAATGAATAACGTATATACAACGCATGAGAACCGGACAAAACGTACGCCTTCCGTACATTCACCGGACATTTTGTGCGGTATATGTCCGTTCCAAGTTTTGAACATGTTCAAAATTTTTCACCGTACGAAACGGACATTACCGTACTTGTACCGTATTCACCGAATAAAGAACGGACGACAAACGTTTATGAACGGAGACGAACGGATATAATTTATTTTTATACGTTCGGCGTTCGTTTAGGTTATACGGTGTAGTGTAAGAGGGGCTTTAAGTTTACCTAATATCTTTGGAACTTGTAGACTCAACAACAAATATCACAAATCA
Organism: Modiolus philippinarum; assembly: GCA_002080025.1. Classification (NCBI taxonomy): domain Eukaryota; kingdom Metazoa; phylum Mollusca; class Bivalvia; order Mytilida; family Modiolidae; genus Modiolus; species Modiolus philippinarum. Next base: position 81,913 of record MJUU01035121.1, read on the forward strand.
AAATTCTAAAAAAAATCATATTTTGAGGTACAAAGCAAAAAATGAAGAAAGAAAAAAATATTGAAAGAATGGCTAAAATTTGCCTTTAATTATTCAATCTAATTGCGTCTATTAAAAATCAATATTGCACAGTCAAGTCTTTTCTATGATTATTGTGAAAAAAAGCTTTTTCCGAAATAGCCATACAGCTCATTAAAATTATTGCAGTTGGAGTTAACATATGATCTCAGTTATTATTTCTTGAAATATTTAATACAGGAGTTTGTCTTTTATTGCAGTGCGGAGTTGGTAAACAATTCCCCTTGGGAGAGATGTATGCTCTTTATTTTTCTAAGATATGGTTAACTTGTACATGAGATAATGTCTCATGTGTACACTTTGTTAATTACTATCATCTAGATTTATGCAAATTCTAAAACCGAAGGATTAACTCCCTCCATCGTAGTTTTGTCCTTAGCTATATTTAATATTGTTATAGGTAATTAAATATTGTAATTATTCTATAATGTATTTTATTCATTGTTTTTATTTTGTACGGCCTTAATATTATGTAATTTGTTTGGCCTAGTTATGTAACTTGTTTACAATAAACAATGGTCAAGGTTATTACACCTTAGAATATATGGAAATTTCTAGAATTTAAATTTTTGTTTTTAACACATAGAATTTTCTAGAGGTTTTCCTTACGTAACCATTTTAGTCATGTGATTATTATTTGATTAGAATGTTCTAGTTATGATTTTTCTGGAAATAATAGATATATATAAATAAGGTAGCAGAAAAGGGTTCAGGCGGTCAGTTTAATAAGTTTATACAGGATTAATTAGTTTATATAGGATTATCACGCACATCTTTTGTATTGGAAATCGACATTAATTATTGTGAATCTATTATCAACTATTTAGTGAGGATTATAAGGAATATTCTATTGGACATTTATTGGTGGAATTAAGTGAACTGTTCATTTGGATTATTACTTGGACTTCATTATTGTCAGATAAGTTATATATTGTATTTAATTTGTAAAATAATAATTTTTTTGTCTGATTAAAAAGTTAATTTGAGCCAATTTTGTTTTATCTTTGCTGACTTTAATTTACAATTATTTATTGGTCGTTTCTGCTACATAACAGAAATTTGGGGCTATCGTCCGGGATCTTCGAAATTGTTTAAGAAAGAAATTATTATATTTTTGTCAAATAGAAAATTTTTGAAAGTCAGCAATAACATTTGTTTCAAGATGTCATTTAATCCAGAACAAACAATTCATGTCTATGTGTCAGGTGGAGAATTTTGAGAAGCTTAAAAAGGATGAATTAATTATCTTAGGAAAACATTTGAAATTGAATGTCAAATCTGGTATGAAAAAATTTGAAATTCAAAATGTGATTGCAAATTATTTGGTTGAAGAAGATTATTTTGATAAATCTGTTTTGGCGACTTTTGGCATTCAAACACCCGATCTGGAAATTAAAAAATTAGAAATTCAGAAAGGATTAGAAATAAGAAAATTAGAAATAGAGGAAAGACAGGCAGAAAAAGAAAGAGAGTTTAATTTTCAATTAGAACTGAAAAAACTAGACTTAGCCGAAAAGAATCAACACCTTTCACAGAATTCTAAGACTTTTGATGTTGCTAAAAACATCAGGTTGGTCCCTCCTTTTCAAGAAAAGGATGTTGACAAATATTTTCTGCATTTTGAGAAAATAGCTCAGAATTTAAAGTGGCCAAAACACAATTGGTCAATGTTATTACAAAGTGTGTTAATTGGTAAAGCAAGGGAAATTTACACTCAGTTGTCAGTAGAACAGGCTTCAGATCATGACACTGTAAAGGAGTTAATTCTTAAAGCCTATGAACTGGTCCCTGAAGCTTACCAGCAAAAGTTTAGGAATGCAGAAAAACAGAGTGACCAAACCTATGTAGAGTTTGCTAGAACAAAAGAGCAACTATTTGATCGTTGGTGTTCATCAAAGAAAATAAATAACAATCATGAGAAATTACGTCAGCTAGTTTTAATTGAAGAATTTAAAAGGTGTATTAATACTGACATTAAAACTTATATTCATGAAAAAAAATGCAGAAACTTTGGAAATTGCTGCACGTTTAGCTGATGATTTTTCACTTACACATAAAACACAATTTTTTAATAAACCACAAATTTTTTTCAGAAATAACAATTCCACAAATTGTTCACCCAAACATTCAAATGATGTAAATAGTAGGCAACGTCCAGTTAATAACATGTCCAAGTCCTATCCCCCTCACAGTCACAGAGGCCATTTAAGTCGATTTCGTGTAGTTATTGTAAGAAGGAAGGCCATTTGATATCTGACTACTATAGGTTAAAGCAAAGGAAGGAAAGTGAAATTAAACCCAGTGGTTTTGTTGAGTCGTCACAATGTTTGCCTCATTTTGATACAGATGTGCATAGTTCTTTTTCTGAGGTGAAGTCTGTTTCTGATCCTGTTAGTAAGGTCGAGGTCAAATCCCCATCTAGTTCCACCATGGAGATTTTTGAACCATTTATTAGTGATGGTTTGGTGTCGCTTTCGAGTGATTTTTGTAAATCTGCCTCTATTCGAATTTTGAGAGATACTGGAGCTTCACAGTCTCTTTTGTTGGCGGAAACCCTGCCGTTTGATGATATTTCTATTACTGGTAGAAATGTTCTTATTAAAGGGGTAGACTCTAGTGGTTATACTGCTATTCCTCTCCATAATGTTTATTTGTCTTCGAATATTGTTTCTGGACCTGTGACCTTAGGTATGAAGCCATCATTGCCCTTTGAAGTTGTTCAACTTCTTCTTGGTAATGATTTAGCTGGGGATAAAGTTCAAAGAAATACTATTGTGACAGACAAGCCTTCTTTTGATCAAGTTCCTGATTCTGTTGAACAGGAGTTTTCTGAGTTGCATCCTGCGTGTGCAGTTACTCGTGCTATGAAAAAGAAATGTGTGGAAGTTCAGAAAGTTGATGACAATAGCACTGATGGTTTTGATTTATCGGATACATTTATGAGTCAGTTTAGTTTTGTTAGTGTTGAAACATGCAAGCCTTTGGAGTTTTCTGATAGTTCAGTGGTTCAAGGTGGTGGTTTTTCTATGTCTACATTTAGCAGTGAGCAACATAAAGACCCTGAAATTTCATGTCATTTTGATAGGGCTGTTGATGAAAGTGAGTGTTTGCAAGAACCTGTTACTTATTTCACCAAAAATGGTATTCTTATGCGTAAATGGAGACCTTCTGACGCGTCTGCTGATGCAGAGTAGGCAGTGAAGTATCAGATTGTAGTGCCAAAGGTGTATAGAGCTGAGATATTAAGCATGGCCCATGATACTCCCTTGTCAAGACACTTAGGTATAAATAAGACATACAACAAAATTTTAATTTATTTTTATTGGCCTAATCTTAGAAAAGATGTCTCCAATTACTGCAAGTCTTGTCATACATGTCAGTTAGTAGGGAAACCAAACCAAGTTATTCCAAAAGCGCCTCTTCAACCAATACCTGCCTTTGAGGAGCCTTTTAGTAGAATATTAATAGATTGTGTAGGTCCTCTTCCAAAAACTAAATCTGGTAATCAGTACATGTTAACTATCATGTGTGCATCCACAAGGTTCCCTGAAGACATTCTTTTAAGAAATATAAAGCCTAAGACCATAGTTAGAGTTTTAACTAAATTTTTTACTTTGTTTGGCCTTCCTAAATCTATTCAATCAGATCAAGGTTCAAACTTTATGTCAGGCATTTTCCAACAAGTAATGTATGAATTAGGCATTAAACAGTACAGATCATCTGCATATCACCCTGAAAGTCAAGGTGCCTTAGAGCGATTTCATCAAACCTTAAAAAATATGATGCGGACCTACTGTTTTGACACAGAGAAAAATTGGGATGAAGGAATATCTTTTCTTTTATTTGCTGTAAGAGAAGCAGTCCAGGAATCATTAGGTTTTAGTCCCTTTGAATTAGTTTTTAAACATACAGTTAGGGGACCACTCAAACTTTTAAATGAGAAAATTTTATCTGATGAAAAAGACCATTTAAATATCCTTGATTATGTTTCAGACTTTCGCACTAAACTTGTTAAAGCTTGTAAACTAGCCAATAAAAATCTTAAATATAGTCAAGAATCTATGAAAGCCAAGTATGACCAAAATTCTGTAAAACGTAATTTTGACCCTGGTGATAAAGTACTTGTTTTAGTTCCTGTTCCTGGAAAGCCACTTGAAGCCAGATATTTTGGTCCATATATTGTTGAAAAGAAAATCAGTGATTTAAGTTATATTATTAAAACACCTGACAAACGTAGACATAATAGGTTGTGTCATGTAAACATGATAAAACCTTATATAGATAGAAATAGCACAAATATTGTACATTCTGTAAATATAGTTAGTGTTGACCCTGAAATTGCTGAAAATGACTTTTGTGAAAAGATTGATTCGCCATCTATCACACCGAAGCTGGAAAAATTCACAGATTCTACAAGATTTAGATTCGAAATTTCAACATTTACCAACAATTCAAAAGGACCAGTTGAAACAGTTACTCCATGAATTTGAACATTTGTTTCCGGACATTCCGACGCGAACTGATAAAATATTTCATGACGTTGATGTTGGTGATTCAGTACCAATAAAACAGCATCCATATCGACTGAATCCGATCAAACAAAAGTACCTGCATGATGAAATTCAGTATTTGTTAAAAAATGACTTTATTGAACCTAGCAAAAGCAATTGGAGCTCGCCTTGTATTCTAGTGCCAAAACCTGATGGAAGTTACCGTATGTGTACGGACTATAGAAAATTAAACAATGTTACAAAAACTGACTCATTTCCAATTCCGCGCATTGATGACTGTATTGACAAAATTGGAAATGCTAAATACATTACAAAAATTGACTTGTTAAAAGGATTTTATCAATTTCCTCTTACAGAGCATGCAAAAGAACTTTCCGCTTTTGTTACACCGGATGGACTATTCCAATACAAAGTGATGGCTTTTGGAATGAAAAATTCGCCTGCAACTTTTCAGCGTCTCATCAACAATGTTATTTCTGGAATTGACGGTTGTGAAGCATACATTGATGACATTCTTATATATAGTGACTCTTGGGAAGAACATCTTCAGATACTTCGAACGTTTAAGCAGTGCTATGCCAACAGTCAACCTCTCCAAGAGTGAATTTGGATGTGCTTATGTAAACTATTTGGGACATGTTGTAGGTCAGGTAAAACCTATTGATGCTAAAATTAGTGCTATTTCTAGTTTTCCTAAACCTGAGAATAAGAAACAATTGATGCGCTTTCTGGGAATGGCTGGATATTATAGAAAATTTTGTCAAAACTTCTCTTCAATTAGTGAGCCTTTAACTAAATTATTGAGAAAAAATGTAAAGTTTACTTGGTCTAAAAGTTGTGATGAGTTATTTGAAGAACTAAAAGCCATCCTAGAAAGTGTGCCAGTTTTAGCAACACCTAATTTTGAATGTCAATTTAAGTTAGCAGTAGATGCCAGTGGTGTTGCTGCTGGCGGTGTTTTATTACAAGAAGGTAAAGATGGAATAGACCATCCAATTTGTTATTTTTCAAGAAAATTTAATAAACACCAGAGAAATTACTCCACAAAAAGAATTTTGGCTTTACAACATTTTGAAATTTATGTTACAGCTTCAATTCAGCCTATCATTGTATATACTGATCACAACCCCCTTAAATTTATTCATAAAATAAGAGATAAAATCAAAGACTTTTGAGGTGGAGTTTGACTTTGCAAGGTTTTAATCTAGACATAAGACACATTAAAGGAAAAGATAATGTCACTGCAGACGCATTGTCAAGAGTTTGATCAATTTCATAACACCTCATTGTTTATTTTAAATGTTTTTCATTGCATTCAAACATTTTCTTTTGGGGGAGGTGTTATAGGTAATTAAATATTGTAAATATTCTATAATGTATTTTATTCATTGTTTTTATTTTGTACGGCCTTAATATTATGTAATTTGTTTGGCCTAGTTATGTAACTTGTTTACAATAAACAATGGTCAAGGTTATTACACCTTAGAATATATGGAAATTTCTAGAATTTAAATTTTTTTAACACATAGAATTTTCTAGAGGTTTTCCTTACGTAACCATTTTAGTCATGTGATTATTATTTGATTAGAATGTTCTAGTTATGATTTTTATGGAAATAATAAATATATATAAATAAGGTAGCAGAAAAGGGTTCAGGCGGTCAGTTTAATAAGTTTATACAGGATTAATTAGTTTATATAGGATTATTACGCACATCTTTTGTATTGGAAATCGACATTAATTATTGTGAATCTATTATCAACTATTTAGTGAGGATTATAAGGAATATTCTATTGGACATTTATTGGTGGAATTAAGTGAACTGTTCATTTGGATTATTACTTGGACTTCATTATTGTCAGATAAGTTATATATTGTATTTAATTTGTAAAATAATAATTTTTTTGTCTGATTAAAAAGTTAATTTGAGCCAATTTTGTTTTATCTTTGCTGACTTTAATTTACAATTATTTATTGGTCGTTTCTGCTACATAACAATATTACTGATTATTCGGATTTCGTTTGGTTTTATGCATTTTAAACATTTTTTGAAATTATTGATTTCCTTTGTTTGGGTTTTAGTGCTGCTGATGAGGAATTAATTTCCGAAATGGCCATACAGCTCATTAAAATTATTGCAGTTGGAGTTAACATATGTGTTATGATCTCATGGTTATTTACTCCATATCCTTTCGTAAAATATTTTATAATCATGGTCAATATGTGTTGCACTCCAGACAACATAAATGTTGACCTCAATCAGCTATTAGGGGTATTCATCTGGCTTTTTGTGTAAGTGCTCTCCAGGCCTATTTCAATTGAAAAGAAATCTAAAGTTTTCAAAAAATAACATGGGGAAAATTTAGTTGTTAAACTTAAGATGTTGCACTCCAGTCGAATACGGATGGTGTAATTAATGGACAGAAAGATTTCTGTGGTTAGTGAAAAAAAAAACTTCAAATAAGTATTAATTATGTGAATTATTTTTGTCATTTTTTTTCAAAAAGGAGTGCAGGGAAGTTCAAAGATCAGACAAATTCATTAAAAATTTAAAATGTCTGGAGTGCAACATATTAGCAAGAAAAAGAAGCAATTTTAAGACTGTATTTTTTTCAAAAAAGAGGTAACTAAATCAAGTTTTTCACACTCATGTTCAGAATTTATTATATTTTTTTTTAATTCAGGTTTTGAAACTACATGATGACTAACTTTATTGGAATAAAAACTTATTGATCCATAAATAAATAAAACCTATCAATTTTATTATAAGAATTCATTTTTTGCTGAATTTTTTAAAGATAAATAGTTCGTTTTTGTCCAAAATGCAAAACTGATACACTAGTCACAATTAAAAAAATATTTTTTTTCTATTTAGTAGTTAAAAATGCAGTGCTTCGAAAGTACAAGGTTTTTTTCAAATTTTTCTGTTGCTATACTTCCATTAAAATATATGAAACTTTTTATGTGTTCATTTATTTCAATGCGGCTTTGAATTATAAAACTTTGGTCTATGTACAATGAGAGAACATATAAATAAAAAATAATTATATGAAACAAAATGAATAACAGGAAACACCTACAATGGATGAAAATTTACATGCCATAATCTACCAGAGACCCACACAGGAAAAACAAGTACAAGACAAAAGACAAACGTAGACAACGATAGAAATTCGGGACAGTCGGACTTGTTACCGGCACTAGCAAAAGTCAGCAGTAGGGATTAACCGGTTTATGTTTACGTTTATGAGTTTGAAAAATTGCAATCAAATTTCATGGTGCCTTTATTCTTGAATTCACCCATATTTTAACCCATTTATTCCAATATTTTAAGTATTTATATCTAACATATATTGGAGCATTCCATTTATTTGGTTAGTCTATCAAACATTTGATGTCGATGATTGATTCCATTTCAATGACACAGCCACCCCCCCCCCCCCCCGAGGGAACCCCGGGGTATAGAAATAGAACCTTGTATCTCCGGCTTGTGGGGTATGACCCCTCCTAAACGGGGCTGACCCCGAGATATAAAATATGACCCAGTATTCCAGGCTGAAGGGTACAACCCCTCTTAAACTGGATGTCCGTGGTTGTGCAAGATGAATCAATACACGAATACGGATCGTGTAATTAATGGACAGAATTTATCGGATGTAAACTCAGGTCCACGTCTTGGAAGAAATGCCACGCTTCCTCCACGTTAAAGAACCCTTGTAGCAAGCTCCTTTTTGAGTGGTCCGTAGGTGATCGGCTATAAGGCTAAATTACCCGCCGCTTTCAGTTTCACACTACTCTTTCCAGTGGCAGTCAGAATTTCCCGTCCGATGTCCCTTTCCATACCCCAAAGTGATTATCTGTAAGCAAACTTGTTCTCGTCTGATATAGCTGAAATATTGCTCAGTAGACTTTACACAATATTCAATCAATCAATCAATGACACAGGTGTAAACAAATACTGTGGGTGGTTACAATGCATATCTATAACGATTGGAAGCTTTGTATAATTTTAACCTTCTTTTGTAATGAATTACAATAAAGTTCTCATTTTCTTGGCCATCAAATATTGGTAGAGCTCTAGTTTCTTTTAAAGCCAGCCTCATAAATTCTTTACTTGGGTCATCCATATTTTCAATTTTCCAAAGAAAATTTTACCGATAATACACCTTCTGCCTTGAAAGTTGACCTTTTAAGGGCACCAATGGCTCCATCTAGAACATTGTTTCTTTGTACATTCACATAGTTTTTTTTTCATATTAGTGTCAACCTGGCTGGATAGCTCAAATAGTACTTCTTTCAAAGACCTAGAAATCAAGGGAAACAAAAAGATATGGGATATTGGGATTTCTGACCGAACTACAGTTGTTATAAGTATGTTATCAAGTCTATTGTTTAATTTTGTTATGCGAGCCATAATTCCCCCGCTCGCTCGAAGCTTCATTTTCTGGCTAACGGGATATTTTACATTCCCTTGCTGGTCAACATTATAAATAACTTGTTTATTATCTATTTCCTCTGCAAAATTCCAGCGGGTTTCTTATTATTCCAGTGTTGCACTGAAAAGGACATTCAACCTTTTTGTTTATTTTTGCATTAAACATGGAGTTTTCATTCTCAACTGTGATCAAACCTGGAAAGAAAAGTTATGAAAATGTCAGTTGTCAGAAAAAAAATTAAAAATTGTTAATTATGTATGCATATGGTATTAAATATACAAAAAAAGTTATTTAATCAAGAACATGAGATATATATGCAAGCGTAGTTTCAAGATTACATGCATGTACAATTCACTTTAAAGTGTGCAATTTGTAATTCAGTTGAAAGACTTGTGATGCACATCTGGACCAGCACTTTATAGAGAAAATATTACAGAAATAAAGTTCATTGCAACAGTAAGTAATGCTTACCATGGGTTCATCTCATTTGCGTCTACTTCTGAAAAAAAAATAATAGATAATACATGTAATATTATGATATGTAGTAAAGCATAAGATTATAAAACGAAAGACGAAAGAAATATTCTAAAGGGCTTATGTTTGCAACACTCAATTTGGTTGCATGGCGTTTTAAATGGGGTAGAGGAGGCAGAAAAATCTGATTTACTATCAGAACCAATAGAAATGTGATGGCACATACGCATACCAAACTTTCATTTGTATGAAAATCAGTTTTAAACATTCCTGATTGGGATTTACATTAGAACTGATATAACTGCCCTGTATTTTAGAACTTTAGGGGCAAGGGTTAAAATATTTATTGCAACACAAATATCCTTTTTCTGGCTCTGCTATTGCATACTAGTTAAATCAAAATTGTCAATCTATGATTTACCACCTCAAATCCTAAAATACATTATGGTTATCTTCTAATATTAATATGACATAGTGAAGAAAGTGAAGCATGAGCTTTAGACACTAAGGTTTAATGCATGGCTACTCTTAAAAAGAAATTTGCATCATTGCAAAAGTTTTGCTTGTGACTTAATCTTCAACAGCTTGTTACATATAAGTAATGGTAGCAGTTAGTTTGCCAAACGTCTTGTAATTGAATTAGAAAAAAAGGAACGTGTTATTGTCCTACATGTAAAGAATTGAAATGATTCACAGAGAAACTTAGAAAGTATTATTGCTATGGAGTTTGCGAAAATTTTGTGTTCTGTCCATCCTGAGCTGTAAAAATTTGCTTGTTCCTGCATATACATGGTATGCGACTGTTACAATGAGCAGCAAGATATGTTGGTTACTTTTATCATGTTTATTATACAGATATGTATGTGCCAAAATATTGAAGGACTGGCAGAAAAACTGACAGGTAAAAAAATCTTCACAACAATTGTTGCTGTACATGGACAATTACATTGTAGCCAAGACAGTAAAGCATTATTCATACTCTATTGAAAATAGTTGTGTTACCTGGTATGATAGGCTCATATGAAATAGTTGTATTTGATATGTTGTCAACATTGTCATCTGCAAAAAAGCGGGAAAATATGCCATTAAATATTGAAAATCTTTTTGAAGCAAAAATATGAGTGGTATGCATTAATTATTTTTTATGCCCCCCGAGAATCGAAGATTCGGGGGGCATATAGTTTTTTGCCTGTCTGTCTGTCTGCTGGTTTGTTTGTTAGTTTATTTGTTTGTCTGTTTGTCCACAAAAAACCTTTACATTGGGTATATCTTTTGAATGATAAGTGATAGGGCTTTCAAATTTTGAATGTATATTCCTTGTGGCATGACCTTTCAAACAATACCAAAATTGTTGACCTTGTGACCTTGACCTTGACATATGATGGATGTTTTGAAAAAAATAATTAACTTTAGCATTGAGTATATCTTTTAAATGGTAAGTGATGTGGCTTTCATATTTTGCATGTGCATGCCTTGTGGTAAGTCCTTTCATATGGTACCTGAATATTTGACCTCATTACCTTGACCTTGTCATTTGAACATCTGCATAAAAACTTTAACTTTAGGTATATCTTTTGAATTGAAAGTGATATGGCTTTCATATTTTGCATGTGCATTCCTTGTGGAAAGACCTTTCATTTGGTACCAGAATATTGACCTGGTGACCTTGACCTTCAAATGTGATGATCGGATAGAATTTCACCACAAATGTGAAATTATATTTTGTTTTATTTTATATATATATATATATATATATATATATATATATATAGAAACACTGTTAAATTCATCTACGAGAAAATATTTCTTAATACGTGCTTCAAAAATGATCTTTTATATTAACTAAATACCGAAGTTACTGTGAATTTAATTTCTGCATATGCGCATTTCGACAACTTACGTCTCATCAGTGCAGATAAAACCAAAACATTTGGAAATGGTGAATAAAAGAATATGGAGGTCCATTTACCGGAAACGTGTAAAAACTGATAGAGAACAAATCACCAAAAGGATCTAAACAGAAAGGCCAAAATTCAGCTAAGGACAGAGCTATGCATGAGGGAGATACTCTTGAGTTTTAAACAAAATTTTGTAAGATTTAAATATTGCAAATTTCCATAAAATCGGTTTTCGGGTCAGCACCCGTTATGTTAAAAAAAAGGATAATAAAAATAATAAAAATGACCCCCACTCCCTTTTTCAACCTCAACAAAAAGATCACACACATGTACATACATGTATGATATAACTTATTACTGAAAGATACAGTGTATTATATAACAAATCTGATAAAACTTCATTTTAACAGTTCACAAAACATAAAAAATTAACAGAAAAGAAAACACCAAATGGTCCAAAAAAATTAACACTTTTTTCATTTCTCCAAAAACATGTAACACTAGCTAAAATTCCGAAAACACATTAACAGGAAAGGTCTTGACCCCCATAGATGTATTCTGTAATCCATTTTTTATTTCATTTAAACAATTATACATGTAGGATGAAATTAAAAACTTAGATGTATGTATAGACTTGCACATTTACATGTGAATAATTAAATTAAAATTTTTATGGAATTTTTAATAATAAACGTAATGGAATATGGTTCGTTTTTGCGACAAACTTGTATGTTTATTCATAGAATTTTGTGCTTAATATTACGTAAACAGTTTACAGATGATTAAACATAAAATCATAGATAAGGAAAAAGAATTATGTATTGCATTTCTTGTACACAAGGTAAGTTTTGTTTACTGATACATTTATTCTATTTATATTCCGTAATGTCGGACTGACATGTTATTTTTCAACCCATCAAGGAGCAGGTAACATTTCCCAATTCATTGTTATATTTTGCTTTCTGGATTGCTTTTCATTTTTTTCCGCTTTAGAAATTCGTTGAAATATTATCACTAACATGATAAGGTAATATATATATATGTAGATAGGTGAAATATTAAGTCAAATGTAGTTTAAAAGAGTACGGATTATGTAACTCCCCACATATGTTGTAATTTATCTTTGATACAATGCAGGTTAGAATAAAATTTTATGTATTGACTTGGAAAAATGTTGTCAATAAATCTTACTAGATCGAAGATAAATCAGCCTGTGTATGTTGTACGAAAAATAGAAAATTGACTGTTATCGAAATTTTCGCGCTTTTTGTACGTTGCATATTTATACGAATATATGCAAAATAATGCATGCAGATCAGCAAGAAAAGATATGAAAAAGGAAAGGAAATGGGGTAAATGTCAGGAAGACAATATCCCATAAATGTTATCGAAATTTTCGCGCTTTTTGTACGTTGCACATTTATACGAATGTATGCAAAATAATGCATGGAGATCAGCAAGAAAAGATATGAGAAAGGAAATGAAATGGGGTAAATGTCAAGAAGACAATATCCCATACTAGTATCCAGGTGGAAATGACCCAAAAACAAACCATCTAGGGTTTACCGTACGGTCTTCAACACAATGAGGAACCTTACACGATAAAAAGCCCTATATGGTCCCCAAAACGTGACAAATTATATTATTTGCGATCAAATTTACCGGGAACGAAACTATTGAAAAAATATCAGGGCATTCGGGATTTGTCACACTAATAAAAAGGAATATTCACAGCAAATCAAGGAAACAAGTCTTGGTACGGATCCAAGGGCACAGTCGTACCATATTATTTTAAAACTAGATATTTAATCGCGATGGCAAAAATTTCAATCGTTATTAAGATATTTACAATGATGAAACGGTTGAACTTATTAAATTTTTAGTAGAACCTGTTTGTTAAGATTTTTTTTATAAAACATCCCAAAATCGGACCAGATATGAAAGCAAAATACATTAGTAAGCAGTGGTTGATTTACATGACTTACAAGTACAGTCAAACCTGTGTTATTTAAATTTCAAGGGAAAAGTAAAAAAAAAAGTCACATGAGAAAGAAGGCCACTAAATTCAAGTTGAACATATTGAATTTCATTCTGTGGTGCCATCTGGTTATAGAGTTGGTAGTTATTTAATATCAGACTGATTATTGTGCATAGCATGCACATATTTTAATAATTTATGTATCACCATATAAATATACGTAAATTAACACGAGGGAACGAACTACCTACCAAAATGCTAATTCTGGAAACTAATATCTCTTGAATTTCAAATGGACTCGTTCATGGGGGTGTCTGCAAATTTCATTATGATTTCACAGATTTCTTGAGTTCTGAATAGGACTTCACTGCAGCTACATCCAAAGATCATTAGAGAAAGGTTATTGATATATACCGTGAAAGTACTATTGTTCGTGGGGTTCCAATTTTCGTGGATTTCGTGGTTCGCTCAGTAGTTTGTATTAATCATTAGCTGTTTGCTTAAAGAGTTGTAGGCTATTTCTGGGTAAGAACTAGACTAACACATTCTTTGTACCTATAGGTCAAGACAAGGACGCCCTGACAAGTGGCATCTTCTTGTTGGTAACTGCTTTGCTCTGTACAAGGTCCAATTGTCAGTAGTCACATATCATACCTTATACTGTTATCAATACCAAAAATGTACAGTGAGCCAGTATGTTGTCCAATGGTCCCTTCCACAAACTAGGAATATTAATACAATTAAGGAGATACACTACCATTTTACCTTTAGCGATATTCACAGCAAATCCAGGAAACAAATCATGATACGGATCCACGGGCACAGTCGTTCCATCTGGCGTTCGGTAAGTGCGAGACCCCCTACACGTTTTTAAAATACAATCGGAGATTGAGGATTTTTTAATAAAGGCTTCGATATTTAAAATATCAAAACAATCAATGTTGACTAGAATAATGACTTAAAAAGTCTTTTTAATCATATCTACCAAAACATCAGTTATATCGGTCATTTGACATTGCCCCAAAAGTATTAAAACATTAAGTTCGTTCTCTGAAATATTGTTATAAAAATTTTAGAATTTAATGAAAAGATCACTAACTTCAAGTTTTGTTATGAATTGATCATTACCATAACCACCACTGTCACTTTCATTACTATCATTTTTGTTTGACTTTACTCGCAGTAGTGAGTCAGCGGCTGGTCTTTGTCAATCTATGTCCTGAACTACCAGCAAAAATTATAGTGTCGATGTTCACAAGTGTAAAAGGGGGATAACAGGAATCATCTACAATGGCTGAAAATTACAATCACATGCGACAGTCTGCAAGGGAACTACACAGGAAAAAACACAATTAAGACAAACGAGAAACGTAAACAACGATAGGAACTCGCATCAAATGATATCACAGGTAATTTTATAGCCAATAATGGGATATTGTCATCTTAAAGCATTAAAACAACGGAAATATAAGTCATTTGGTAAACCCTTTCTTTTTTAAAAAAAAATATTATAAAAATAGGTAACTGAATGAAAAATCAGATAAAGACAGGAAAGTGAAGATATCTCGACAAAATAATGAATAAATAAATAATTGAATATATGAATAAATAAAAAAATTGAGAAATTGAAGATATAAATAAAAATAATAAATAATACTTATAAAAAATATAAATAAAATTACTTAGATAAATAACTGAAATATAAATAGAATGAAATATTTCAATAAACATATGAATAAATCAATCTAAAAAATAAAAATCTTTACTTTTAACTGGTCCGTGTTGTAAAAGTCTGTCCAGCGTTGAGTCAACCCCGATCAGTCATTCTCAACACTAATTATGTTGTAAAAGTCTGATATCTGTTGAGAATGTCTGTCAAGTGTTGAATCAATTCTGATCAGTCGTTCTCAACACCGTCTGTGCTGTAAAAGACTAACCCGTGTTGAAAATTTCTGTTAAACGTTGAGTAAACGCTGGTCAGTCATTTTCAACATTTACAGGTAGCGTTTAGAATGACTGGTCAGCATTGACTCAACACTGGACAGACATTCTCAACAAAAATCAGTCTTCCACAACGCAGTAGTGTTGAGAATGACTGACCTTTGTTGGCTCAACACTGCACAGACTTTTACAACACAGGTAACGACTGAGATTGACTGAAGTGAGTTGGCTCAATTCTGATCAGACATTTTCAGTCAAAATTAGTGTTGAAAAAGACTTATAAGCGTTGAATCAACAAAGCTCAGTCAATCTCAACGTTGTTCAGACTTTTTGAGTCCAAAAACGACTGACTCTGGTAAAAGCAGTCAAAATATTTCTCAATAGTGGTAAACAACGATAGGAACTCGGGACAACCGGACTTGGTACCGGCACTAGCAAAAGCCAGCGGTAGGATTAAACCAGTTTATGGGTACCCAAACCTTTCTCTATCCCGTTTCGCTATAGTATCATAAATATGCGAATAAAACACAATACAGGTAGACTACTAACTCAATGACCACTAGCTTGGAAAAGAAAAAGCATATGACAAAACGTAATTTTGAAAGAAGGGTCAAAGATATATATGTACTTTCTTAATTTAGGCCTTGTTCATGACGAGCAATATTACAGGCTCTTGAGCAGGGTGATAAATTTTTGTTCTTAACGAATCCCAATAACGGACAAAATTATTTTAAAATGCAAACATGCAGTCCAGGACAACTAATCGAAAGATTCATTAGACTGCAAGCATGCATTATTACATGTCGTTAGAAAGCTTATAAAAAAGGTTTGAAGCTTTGCAGTAATTTTTTTCGCCCCTACCATAGATATCTTTTAGTTTATAAAGTCTGAAACTTGCTGTATTTTAACATAAAAGCAAATTTTCTCCATATGAAATTATAATGATGCCCGCAATACTGAAACTTGCTGTATTCTAACCTAAAGCATATAAGAAGGAACATTTTCTCCATTTAATATTATATTGATGACCGCAACATTGAAAATTGGTGTACTTTAACCTAGAACATATAACAAAAGCCATTTTTCAACCCTCAAACTTCATGTAAATGAACCTACAACATATAGAAATTGCAAATTATTTTCTTTTGGTATTAATTTCAATGCCCTAAATACTGTCACTAGCTGTAATTAAACCTAAAAGATTTATTGAAAAGGCACATTTTCTCCATTCCATATTATATTAATGCATGAAATACAGAAACTTGCTGTTATTTAACCTAGAACATATAAGAAAAGCCATATTTTCACCATTCGACGGTATATCAATACCAAAAATACTGACACTTTCTATAAATTAACCTACAACATATAAGAAAAAGCAGATTTTGTCAGTTCGATATTATATCCATACCCGCAATACTGAAGCTTGCTGTTATTCAACCTACAACTAAAGAAAGGCAAATTTCCCCATTCGATATGATATTGATGCCTGCAATCCTGAATCTTGCTGCAATTCAACTTTTAGCATAAAAACACATTTTCTCCATACGGGTTATGATGATGCCGCCCGCAATAATAAAACATGCTGTAATTTAACCTAAAACATAAAAGCACATTTTCTCCATATGATATTATAATGATGCCCGAAATACTGAAACTTGCTGTATTTTAATCCAAACATATGAGAAAGGGCACATTTTCTCCATTCAATATTATATTGATGCCCACAATATTGAAACTTGTTGTAATTTAATCTAGAACATATATGAAAAGCCACATTTTCTCCATTCAATAGTATATCAATACCAGCAACACTGAAACATTACGTAAATTAACCTACAACATATAAGAAAAGACAAATTATGTCCAATTTGATATTATTACCATGCCTGCAATACTGTCACTTGGTGTTATTTAAACTAAAACATTAAAGAGAAGGCACATTTTCTCCATTCGATATTAAATTGATGCCCGCCAAAATGAATCTTGCTATTATTTTACCTAGGAAATATAAGAAAGACACATTTTCTCCTTTCGACAGTATGTAAATACCAGCAATACTTAAACTTTCTGTAATTTAACCTACAACGTATAAGAAAATGCAAATTTTCCCACTTTATATTATATCCATGCCCGCAATATTGAAACTTACTGTAATTTAACATAGAAAATATAAGAACAAGCCACATTTTCACCATTCGATAGTATATCAATACCTGCAATACTTAAATTTTGTTGTAAATTAACCTATAAGAAAAGGCACATTTTCTCCATTGGATATTATATTGATGCCTACAAGACTGAAACTTGCTATTATTTAACCTTAAACATATGATAAAAAGCAGATTTTATTAATTTAATATCATATCAATGCCTACAATACTACTAGAACTTGATATAAAGATATATAATTCTCTGACCTGCTGTAAATTTACTAGAAAAATATAACAAAAGGGACATTTTGAATGCTGGTTGGTATTGTGAAAATTGAAAATTTGATAAACATATCTCAAAAATATGTTCCTTCAAGAAAAAGATTAGTCCCAGCATTTATCTATTTATTATGTTGGTTTTTTATTTGCGTTTGTAAAAAAAGGCTGTATTAGCGTTTAAAAATACAAATTAAATAATAAGCTATGTGTTGTACAGAAAGCATGAAAATATATCTATAAAATTTTGAATGAAAAAGAGTAACAACACTTTTCACGAGATATCTATGGGAATGCACACGATTTACACCATGAACACACACGTTCTACACGATGCACGCACACGATGAAAACGATTAACACTATTTTTGGAATGTTGAACGTTTCCATTGCTGTATGAAAGGTCAGAACGGTTCTCGGTAAACTTAGAGCTTTAAAATGTGAAAAAATTCACTATCTCAATTTAAGAAATATACGTAATAATTTGGAAACAATGTTAAATACTTTATTTATCTAATAATAAATACTTTTATTTTTCGTTACAAGGACTTTGTTTCTGGTAATATCAGGAAGATTAAATTGGGTTTCTTTAAGTCGATCTTGGTATCAATAGGCGTTCGTAATTAAAATTATTTACTGCAGAAGAATTGTGTTGGTAACTATATGTTTGCCTGGTGGTTTTGACAGTTCACAGATAAATTCTAAAGCGTAGAAAAATTACTCGATCTCACGTCAGTATTTGATTCTAAAGGTTAAGTCGGTTAATTTAATCCCTCTGCGTATCATATTCTCTTCTTCTTATGAAGCTATCGTAGTGAGTAGAATATAAGGACTGGATTATTCGGGTTAACTAAAGGTTAGAACTGGTAAAAAAAATATGCGGCTTAGAAATCGGTGTTGCAAAACGCCTGAAGGGGTAAAAATTCTCCCTTACATCTCCGCCTTTAATATTCAATTAATACAGATACAAATTTTTATTTTTTCAATATTTTTTTCTCATGGTGTATAATTGGTAAATCTTTCAAATATTGTCAACAGACATTTGTGTTATATGTCAAAATTAGATTTGTAAAGGATCCGCCAGGTGTCTAACCATTTTATTCAACTATATGCAGCTAAATTTGATATGATATTCTGGCACGATATTGTTTAATGTCAATGAAATTTATATCTTTTAAAGAAATTTTATCACCCAAAAGACATATGAACATAATATGGAATGAATTGTTTTTGTCTCAATTCTTGAGAAGAATAAGAAAACAAACCTTTGTATCATGTGTGATCATTAAACATGCAAAAATTCATCCAAGTGTACAATGACATGACAGCATTTTTTTTTACCACAGCTATACTTAATTCCTATCTAGGTAATATGTCACCTACTTGTATGTTCAAATTGCGATCTTACACGATATAGCAGAATACCAATGAAATTGACATAAATATAATAAACCAAATCATTGAATTCATTACCGTCAAATTTATTTAGACGCATATTCGGATATTTTGAACCAGGTCATTGCAACAGTAAATTGTTTTTAGGACGAGTATATGTTTTATTTTTTTTTTATTTCTTTTTATTTTTATTATTTTTTTTTTTTTTGTGGAAGTTCCCGTCTTTTACAGTAAAAACAGACTAATGTATATTTTCCTTTATAATTTTGTCTTCGTAATTTTTAGCTCACCTGACCCAAAGGGTCAGGTTGAGCTATTGCCATCACTTGGCGTCCGTCGTCCGGCGTCCGTCGTCCGTCGTCCGTCCGTTAAACTTTTCACATATTCATCTTCTCCTCTGAAACCACTGAAGCAAATGCAACCAAACTTTACAGGAATGATGTACTAAAGGTCCTTAACAAAGATTGCTCATTTGTTGACTTCGGTATTTAGTTATTTGTTCTGATCTGATAAAAAACATGGCCGCCAGCACGGAAGATAGTTTAACATTGGCCCTGTGGGAAATTCACATTTTCATCTTCTCCTCTGAAACTACAGAAGCAAATTCAACCAAACTTTACAGGAATGATGTATAGAAGGTCCTTTACAAAGATTGCTCATTTCGTTTCCATCCAATAAAAAACATGGCTCCCAGCGCGGAACTAAGGTTTAACATTGGACCCTATGGGAAAATTTACATTTTCTTCTTCTCCTCTGAAACCGCGGAAGCAAATTCAACCAAACTTTACAGGAATGATGAACTGAAGGTCCTGAACAAAGATTGCTCATTTTGTTCTGATCCAATGAAAAACATGGCTGCCAGCACAGAACAAAGTTTATTTTGGTCCTATGGGAAATTCACATAAAAAACATGGCCACCATACAGAACATCGAAAAATCCTGCTGTTCAGCATTTTGTCAGGTGAGCGATACAGGCTCAGTAGCTGAGCCTCTAGTTTTATTCTAGTTTCACTGTAAAACAGACTATTTGAAAGTGAAGGCGACTTGGTAGGTAAAACGTTTGATCTTTAAAGGATATTATCAGTCTATGCACTTCCAAAAATATATAACTGATATTCCATTATAACGTGAATTTGTAAAGTATAATGTCCTCTTTTTGTGAAAACGGTCAGCCGTAATTGAACATGAAGGACCGAGCACAGGGACAATGTCCGACTTATTTTGTTTATTTACTTTTTCTGTAGATCATATGACATTTTTAGTTATTTCAAAAATTCTAGGTGGCATAACTCGAAAAGTATTTAACCTTTTGTAACAATCTTTCAATCTTTAACTTTAAATTTTGATGTTAAATATATTCATTGTCATTCACATATTATCGATAAAATCAGTAATACAAAAATACCAAAGTTGCATAAAAAACGGTAAATTTCATTATGCTGTACACGTGTTTCAAAGACTAGCCTCTCATCAGCAGCATTAAATCAAATAATATGGAAAGCCATAATCCAAAAGTAGTTAATAAAAGTACCCATATAGAAAAAACATCCAAATAGGAAGCCAGATCCAACGAGTGCAATACATGGAATGAAGCCTCAGTTTTTAAGGTTTAGAATTTTGATAAAGTAAGTGAGAACCGAACCATCTGTCTGAAAAGTACAATCCAAGGACAATGGCAACGTCGGAAAAACAAGGAAACAAAGACAAAACATGAGCACGGCACAGGAAAGAAAAAGAAGACACGCACATATACAAAAACTAACAATATGGACCCAATAAAAAAACCCATGGATGAGATCAGGTGCACCGGTAGAGTAAGCATCTCTTGCTTCTTATAAGACACCCACCGTGTTGAACATGTCAACTCCGGTAGTAAAGTCAAATCCGGTAGAAGAAAAACAAACTTTAGTGGCAAAGAGAAAGATCTGTTGACATCTGGGAAACAGATATCCCATACCGGTCCACAAGATCGTGATATCGACCGTTAAATTTCTGTAGTGATGACCTCAAGTTTTGGGCAACATACCCTTGCTTAAGTAGCCTATTAGTAAGCAACCGAGCTCTATCAAGGTAGTCACTGTATCGACCACAGGCCCTTGAGTAGCGAATGAGTTTGGAGATGTAAACTCCGTCTGCCGGTGGCTTTGGAATGTTGCTACAAAGAAAAGGGAAATTGACTATTGGAAAAGTAAAGGCATCGCGTTTGTCATATAGCCTTGTTTGTAGTTTACCTCTGTTATCAATTTCAAGATGAAGGTCAAGGAACGAGGCTGATGTGTGGAAGTATCTGTAGTATCCTTAATTTCGAGCTCTAAAACAGTAAATTTCTATAAAACGCAAGGTAAATTGTTCAGGTCAGACAAGTTTTCATATTGATTTACTAATGGTAAAGCTGAAAGCAAAATAGTTCATGGCCACAGAAACCAAAAACAAAATTTACCCAATCTTTTGAGTTACCAAGTTCGAACATTATAAAATTCTATTAAAACAGTTTATTGGATGAATACTCAAAACTTAACGAAATGTTAGTTTCATGGGCCATAATATCTAGAATTGTTTTCATCGCTAAGAAAATATAAAATCGCTTGTGTTTTGTGGCCAGCGATTTTCTATCCAATTACAAGAACGGACATACGGATGAGCAGGTTACTAGGATATGCAATTATACCTCGTCACGTTTTTGTCGTGAAAAGAAGAATATGCTTTTTGATAAGAGTTGAACCATTTCTCAATTTAAGTGGAAATTTCAAATGAACAGTTAACAGTTAAAAACAGAAAACTAAAAAGTAAGATCGTTTATTCTAATGGAACATTTATGTTTCAGATCATTTGATTGGTTACAAACTGACACTTTGTACATGCTTCAGACATAATAGATTCCCCGTCTAGTCTGGTTCCTTGTCCATTTACCTTAACAATAAATGAGTCACGAAATCGCTTGATTGCATTAGAGTTGCAATAAAAGTGCAATATTTGGATGTCCTGGATGGTCAATCCTAATTTGGCGGTCAAAATTATCAGTTTACGGGTTACTATGCGCGGTTGCCTGTAAACTGCATTTTTGAAGGTCAAGGCTAATATTGAAACCCCGGACATTCAGATAATGTACATTTTTGCTTAAATTTAGATAGCTATCTCTTACTAAAAACATTCCAAGCTTCTTACTCGGTGTGGAAAATCTTTTAAAAAAGATATATTTCTTTACGTCTTACAAACTTGAAAACATTGTTCATAACCATACCACCATCTGATGAACTAAACATAAACATTAAACTTCTTTCTTCGTCCAGGAATATTTTGAGGAATATATGTAATATAAAATTCATATCAGATTAAAAGAAATAGATTAATAGTGCTTTTAATTATTGATATTTTGCCTTGATATGTAATATTTCTATTTTTTTTACACCAGCAGGTAACTTTTAATCTTGTTAGTTTCCAGATCAGATTATGTTGTGATTGTGAGGATTTCAAAGCGTTTTGATTTTTTTTTAGTTTTATTGGAACATTGTCTTTTAACTTTTTATTTTCATAGATATTGCCTTTTCATTTTGTCGTACTTGATTTTTTATCCTGACGCCCATTCATAAACGTTCAGTATTATTATATTTTAATGCATATTTTCAACGGAATGTTCATCTTTGTTTTAAAGTTTTGTGTCATGAGCGAAAATTGAAGTTTTTAGTTTCAACTATAACCAAAGTCTTGATAATCTTATACCTTGCGTGTTAATGTCTGTTCGAAAAGCACTAGCCGTTATTTGAAACAGTGTTACATTTAAATGTAACTGAATATTACTGTCGTTCTGGAAATCGAAATGCAGTTTCCGTAAATCGTTTTGGAAGTATTTCATATTTTGACGAAAAAGGGCGTAAACGTATGGGAATTAGTTATTACACAGAGCAAACAATAGCAAAGTGAATTTAAGACGCCAAAAACTTGCAATTAATTTTGCGGATCCAGCAGTCGTCAAACGTTTCATTCTTTGCAATTTTTCCTTCGTAAATCGATACGTGTCATTTTGTCCCTTTTGTCTTTAAGTATTAAAGCGAATGACAGCTCGATTCTACAAATTCATATAGCGAATGATTTAATGAATGTATTGCTGCCGATGCAAATATACTACTCCACCGCAAGGTATTGTTGCTGAACACATCTCCCGTACGGACAATATCTTTTCCGACTCGACATTTCAGGAGAGACAACCTGCCGCAGTGCGAGATAAAATCGAAAGATATGGAGCAAATGCAAATGAGACAAAGTCTCAACAAACACATTTTCGAACTAAGCATTTTAACAACACTTTCATTGTTATTTCTCATTTTGAAGTCACTATAAATTCAAATTTATCTCTGTCGACTATAAATTCAAATGACTAAATACCGAAATTACTGTGAATTTTAAAATCTGCATATGCGCATTTCGACAACTTATGTCTCATCAGTGCAGATAAAATCTAAACGTTTGGCAGATCATAAACTCAAAGATGTATAAAAACTGATAGAGAACAAATAACCAAAAAGATCTAAATGTCAAGCCAAAATCAGCTAAGGACAGAGCTTTGCATGAGGGAGATACTCCTTAGTTTTAAACAGAATTTACAAAAATTTAGATATTGTACATTTCCAAATAAAATCGGCTTTCGGGTCAGCACCGAAGCTTTGTTGGCACCTTATAATAGGTTCAAGTTCAAGTTCAAGCCCATAGAACCGGTTTGAGTGGAATTCAGTACTAGGTGTTTAGCATTTATGTCTTTGTACCCCATTGATGCAGGATTGGCAACAAGCATAAAAGATAATGGCAAAGTGTTCTTACAATCTCTATGATCCGTTCCCTGACGAATTAGAAGATCCTCACAACATATAAACTATAACAGTGCACTCATCAAGTAAATTGTAAGAAAACTGGAGAAATAAAAGAAAACAATATCTGAAATGTGAACAAAGTTAATTCCTTTCTTTCAAAAAACAAGCTAACTCCTTTTCCCTCCTTTCTGATAAAAGAAATTAATCGAATAAAATTTCAGATTGTGAATGCAGAAGTATCTATGTTTTCTGTTAGAACAAAAAAATCGGTCCTCTCTTTTTGAATCCAAAATGTTAAAGGACACAACTCGACTAAGTATTATAGATTAGAATTGATTTTCATCCTTATGCTTAAAAATCATTTATGAAGCTGGCCGTTTCATACGTCTTTCTGATTAAAAGAGGTATCTCCCCTATTCAAGGTCTACTACCTTAACCATTATCATTGGACATGATTGTATGGTTACTGGCTAAAGCATTGAAAAAAATGTGAACACTGTACTGTGGAGATAGAACGTAAATGATACTTTTCATGAGTACTTTAATATCACTTTTCTCTCATATATTTGATGCATACTTTAAATAAGCTATTTAAAAAGTCTTCTTGAATTGCGTAATCAAATCTAACAACTGCAGTATTTTTGCACCTTTTCAAATTATTTACAAATATAATCAAAAATGTGTTTAAAATTGGAGAGTTTGTCCAAGGAATATGGATTTTTGCTGCCTTCACCACTGGTAATTTTGATACATATATATTTTATATCAAAGTTAAAACTCATCAAAAAAGTTAGTTCAATGAGCTTTTTGTTATATGTTATTTATTACGAGAGTGTTACTTCAAATTATAATGTCGCGCTACACGTAGTCGGGACGACATATTGTTTTTGGTTCGTTTCTTTGTTATTATTTTTCTTTATTCATTCTTTCTTCCATATACTTTGTCCGGCTATTTTATCAAGGATGCCCGAATTGAATTCATTCAAACTTGGCATAAAGTTAGACCACAATGACAAGATGTGCATGCACAGACAAATAATTTATAATGACATCTATTTCCAAGATGAAATTGAGAATTCAATATCTCAATAATTGGCGTAGCATATTTTGTATAAATGTTTAATAAGATGAGAAAAAGGAATTGGTGTATTTTTGTTCAAAATGACCGCAATTTCCAAGATGGCCGCAAAAATATGTAACAAAATTTAACCTTTGCTCAATAATTTAGGAACTACATTTCAGAAATAGATTATATTTTGTATAATTGTAAGGAAGGGATTAATGTGAAATTTCGTGTAATTCATAAAAATTATTCTTTTATATGAAAAATTTTTCAGAGCATCAGATATTTTAACATCAATGAATTTGTATGTCTAGACAAACGGTTATTACGTCTCATCACTTTACTATTACAATACCATAAACATTCTTTTTTTCTTGCAATCGTTGATCATGTTGATCATACTACTATATGCAATAACTGATAATAAAATTGTGCAATACTTGATTTCAATAACTAAATACAGAAGTTACTGTGAATTTACTTTCTGCATATGCGCATTTCGACAACTTATGTCTCTTCAGTGCAGATAAAATCTAAACGCTTGGAAGACAATCAACTCGAAAATATTTAAAAACTGATAGAGAACAAATAACCAATATGATCTAAATGTAAAGCCAAAATCACCTAAGGACAGAGCTTTGCATGAGGGAGATACTCCTTAGTTTTCAATAAAATTTCGAAAAATTTAGATATTGTAAGGTTCCAAAAATAATCGGCTTTCGGGTCAGCACCGAAGTACTGACTACTGGGCTGGTGAATACCCTCGGGGACTAACAGTCCACCAGCAGTGGCATCGACCCAGTGGTAACAAATAACTAAATACCGAAGTTACTGTGAATTTACTTTCTGCATATGCGCATTTCGACAACTTATGTCTCTTCAGTGCAGATAAAATCTAAACGCTTGGAAGACCATCAACTCGAAAATATTTAAAAACTGATAGAGAACAAATAACCAATATGATCTAAATGTAAAGCCAAAATCACCTAAGGACAGAGCTTTGCATGAGGGAGATACTCCTTAGTTTTCAATAAAATTGCGAAAAATTTAGATATTGTAAGGTTCCAATATATTTTTACTTGATCAGGATGTTGCGACCCTTGATCGTAAAATTGCAATCGGTGATTGTAATATTGTCATCAGTGATACTTGATCACAAAGATTTTAATTGATTGATTGAATATTGTTTAACGTCTACTAAGCAATATTTCAGCTATATCAAGACGAGAACAAGTTTGTTAATAAATAATCACTTTGGGGCATGGAAAGGGCCACGGGACGGGAAATTCTGACTGCCACTGGAAAAGTAGGGTGAAATCGTCAAGGACGGAGAATTTAGCCTTGTAGCTGATCACCTACGGACCACCCCAAAAAGAGCTTGCTACAAGGGTTCTTTAACGTGCAGGAAGCGTGGCATTTCTTCCAACACGTGGACCTGAGTTTACATCCCATCCGAAAGATGGG
Source organism: Modiolus philippinarum (assembly GCA_002080025.1). Taxonomy (NCBI): domain Eukaryota; kingdom Metazoa; phylum Mollusca; class Bivalvia; order Mytilida; family Modiolidae; genus Modiolus; species Modiolus philippinarum. The sequence continues at coordinate 108,385 of MJUU01035121.1, forward strand.
TTGTGTATTTATTAATCCCGCACAACCACGGAATGGGTCCTATTTCTATATCCCGGGACCCTCGGGGTCAGCCTCCGTTTAGGAGGGGTCACACCCCGCAAGCCGGAGATACTAGGTCCTATTTCTATATCCCGGGGTTCCCTCGGGGTCCTCTGTTAGGAAGACTCATACTCCAAGCTCAGAGGATGCTGCGGGCCTATTCATAAGCCGGGACCGCCCACGGCGGCACAAAGATTTTACCCTTGATCTTAAAGTTGTTATCTTTGATCATAATGTACAGTCCTTGTATCAGTTGCCGTTACTTATTGACGGATTGTTGACTGATTGATGACGGATTTTTGACTGATTGATGACTGACTTTTCACTGATCGATGACGGATCCATGAATAACGAATGTGTACGTATTTTACGGATTGTAAACGTATTTTACTGATTGCATCCGTCAATTACGCATTGTATCAATCAGTAAATCACGTATGACGGATACGTAAATATTTCGAATTTTAAGACAAAACGAATAAACATAATATTCTCGTGTGTTTCCAGGTTGTATAAAGAAACAGTTTGATTAAATTACGAATGCTGTATTTTGTTTCAATTTAAATCGTTTACATGTATTTGTGAATGAGAACTGGGTATCTAAACTGCATAATACTAGTCTCCTTTTTAAACTCGATCTTTGAAAATGACCAATTAATTTTTTTTTTTGAAAATTTTATTAATCATATCCTTTCAAGGAGTTTTATCTTTTGCGAAACACAATTTTAATGAATTTTAACATATTTAAGGCTTGAAAAGTTAAATTTTTAGTCTGCCGATTAAACTCTGTCCATAAAAATGACCAAAACAATTTAAATTTTTTGAAAATTTTATACATCATATCCTTTTGAAGGAGTTTTATCTTTTGCAAAACACAATTTCAACAAATTTCAGCACATTTAGGTTTGAAAAGTTAGATTTTTAGTGTGGGGTTTAAACTCTGTTTATAAAAATAACCAAAACAATTTAAATATTTTGAAAATTTTATTCATCATATCGTTTCGAAGAAGTTTTATCTTTTGCGAAACACAATTTACACAAATTTTAGCATTTTTAAGTTTGAAAAGTTAGATTTTTAGTGTGCGGTTTAAACTCTGTCTATAAAAATGACCAAAACAATTTAGATTTTATGAAAATTTTATTCATCAAATCCTTTCCAAGGAGTTTTATATTTTGCGAAAAACTTTTAATGAATTTAAACATATTTAAGGCTTCTAAAGTTAGATTTTAGTGTGGGATTTAAACTCTGTCTACAAAAATGACCAAAACAATTAAATTTTTTTCAAAATTTATTCATCATATCCTTTCGAAGGAGTAAACACAATTTTTATGAATTTTAACATATTAAAGGCTTGAAAAGTTAGATTTTTAGTCTGCGGTTTATACTCTGTCTATAAAAATGACCAAAACAATTTAAATTTTATGAAAATTTTATTCATCAAATCCTTTCCAAGGAGTTTTATATTTTGTGAAACACAATTTTAATGAATTTTAACATATTTAAGGCTTGAAAAGTTACATTTTTAGAGTCTGGTTTAATCTCTGTCTATAAAAATGAACAAAACAATTTAAATATTTTAAAAAAATTATTAATTATATCCTTTCGAAGAAGTTTTATCTTTTGCGAAACACAATTTTAATGAATTTTAGCTTATATAGGGGGCGAAAAGTTTGATTTTTAGTGTGTGATTTATACTCAGTCTATATAAATGACCAAAACCATTTCAGTTTTTTGAAAATTTTATTCATCATCTTCTTTTGAAGAACTTTTTTACTTTATGAAACACAATTTTAATGATTTTAGCATATTTAGAGTTTGACAACTTTGATTTCCGAGTCTTTCGTGTATGAATGCGTAAAATCATTTGTTTTTTTATTTGTTTTGGTTTTTTTATTCTTTTTTCGTTTCAGTCATGTTTACTTTCCTGTTATTGTCTAATATTGAACGTTTTACCAGCTGTATATATAATTTCAATATTATTTGTTATCGCAGTAAATATGCCTATTTTCGACGATTGTTTAAAGTAGATGTGCTTCCAAAGTTTAATGCATTCTGACAAGCTGTATTATACATGTATACTGTGCATTTCCTACGTACAAGTAGAAACATCAAGTAAATATTATATTAACCTTAACGTACGAATTTAACATGCATGAGGTGTTATTACAATTCTAAATTCATTTTTTTGTAATGAAACGAGAATATTATTTCGCAAAATGTATTAACTTGAAAGATGACGTAAGGCTATCAATCAGTCAATTACGAAAAGGACCGATCAATGATCCGTCACTCACGTATTTTACGTATTGTATCCGTCAAATACGTAAATTACTTTTCCTATCCGTCAGACTTTGACGGATTTCTGACTGATCGATCACTGATCAATGACTGATCGCTGACGGCTGACGGATCGCTTAATGATCGCTCTTTTAGAAATGGCTACTGATGCAAGGACTTTAATTGTTTTATTATTGATCATTTCATTAGAATTAACATTTTGTTCTAATTGCAAGTATATTTTAATTTGTATTGATTGTTTGTATGTTAACTTTATGCCAGAAGTAAAAGTAAATAACTATTTTACGAAAGGATATGGAGTAAATGTACATTCGGATTTAAAACTAAGGCTAATTATTGCCCGTCACGCATCCCCCTTCAGCCTCTCAACAATTTGATTAATACGGCGTTGTACAGATGTTTCCAGCTAATCGGGATGATATCGAACTAGTTGTTGTATTTGGCCTTCTACTTCGATATTTTTGGTAATTAGTATTTCCATTTTGACTATTTTTGATAATGGCTTTCCATATTATTTGATTATTGTGCTGAAGATGAGAAGCTCCTCCATGAAACACGTGTACAGCATAAAAAAAATTACTATAATGATTCTACTTGGGTATTTTCAGTTTACGAGTTTAGCATAACGATATTAAATGATTTATCCGACTTGTGTGTTTTAAATTGTGAAACCATTAGGCCAATGTCACTGCTGGTGCATCTCCAGACATTTTAACCAAAGATTCTAGTGTAAAATTTATGCAGAAAAACTACAATTTCTTCTTCGGGGTTAGAAATGAAGGGAACTGCCACGGGTACAACATTGCATAAATTTCGACACACTTGTTATAGAATACTTTGACCAGAAATTATACGATATTATGAGGAAAATTATGGCACTGAATGTACGTGAAACTGTAAAACTATCATTTAAAGGTTATTTAGATTGCTAATTCATTATTCGAACCCAAGGCAATCATTTTTAACTGAAATATCCGATATGTTAAACTACTCATACCCGAATAAGATCACAATTACCGGACGTAATTGTCAAGAATCGAAATTAAAAGGGCAAACAAAAAACAAACAAAAAAACAAACAAATCAAGTGTAAAACCTCCGGAAAAATTGTTAACGGAATGGTTCTGACATGGTAAACTGTCAACATTATTTCTAGAAAACAAACACCTAACTGAAGTTAAACTTTGCTCCATTCCATCCATCCCACGCAAAAACGGGATATACTGTATGGCCTAAGGCGCAAAATATACACGGTAACCACAAACAAAAGCCGAAGAATGAAAGACTTACAAAGCTATTGCTACTCGAATCATTTAGCTGATATACTAAATAGAATTGATAAACAAAATGGGGAAATTGAAGATAACAACGGCAGTAGAATACCGAAGGAACAAATGAGTTAAATTCATAGAAATCGAAGTCCAAAGGCATGGCCAAAACGAGAACACAAAAAAACGATGACGCCAGACACAAAACAACGACGCTAGACAGACAGAAACAGAAATCACAACATTCAAAACAAAGCACTCACAGTTTGAACTCCAGTGAAACTGAGAGTGACATCAGGTGCTCCGGAAGGGTAAGCATGTCCTGCTCTGTTAACAGCACCCGTCACACTGTAAGTGGGTCAATTCAGGAAAATGTCAAAGTCGGTAGTCAAATCCGGGAAGACGTGAATCTAACTGAAAATGTCCACTTTCATTTGGGATACTGACACGTCATATCTTTTGATGATGTTATGGTGACGGCCATAGAATTTCTTCGGGGATGAAATTAATATAGGTTGAACAAATCCCTGACTAAGCAGCTTTTGGGACAGTGTTTTTGCTTTGTTAAAAAAATCACTGTACAAACTACACGCTCGACAGTAACGAATCAACTGTGAAATGAACACTCAATAAGCTGGAGAGGTAGGTATATTGCTGCTAAGAAAGGGCAAGTTCACAATTGGGAAATTAAAATCATCACGCTTATCATACAGCTTAGACTTCAAACGTCCATCTTCGACAATATACAATAACAGATCTAGGTACGAAGCTGAAGTAGGTGTTTCATTTCTTTCTTTAATTAAAGATGTTATACTATTTATGGTATTCCATTTTAAATCCAGATATCCTTAACATAGCAAGGGTCAGCTCGATGATACTATCGAAAAGAAAAAAACAGCGACTGTCAGAATTTAAAACAGCTATTGTCAAAAACAAAATTTTGATCGAGACACAACGATAAACGCTGCGAAGCTTAAAAATGAATTAATCCCTGGTATAGATGGAACAAAATTATAAACAAATACGAACAGACTGTAAAGGTACTTTAGATATCGTTTGAATCGCACAAAATGTAATGAAATATACATAGGACAGATCGTATTGCATATCGGAACGAAGTGAAGTTCTCTATCAACAAGTCTAGCAGGCTTGATATAGATAAATACCTCTAGATGCACAGCGATCTCTAAGAAATAAATCTATTTTATAAAACAAAATCCTCTATAGGGTGGAACAAAAAAAAAAAAAAAAATTAAAACCCAGTTTCAACGGACGCTTAGATTTCAATTAACATCCATACCTTCGTTCCAAATCTTTTTTATACCGTTAGATCTTTTAAAGACATGTTATAGGCATTTCTTTTCTTATAAAAGACACTTTAATTTTTATTAATACCTTGGACTATTCCATCTCTCTTTTGTATTTCCTTTGTTGTTCTTGATTTCGGTGCACTTTAATTGATAATCTACTTCATATTATTTACTAGCCCCGAGTTATTTACCTCGAATTAATTCTACCTAAATTAATTTTCATGCATAGTCATTCACATGTCTTATGCTTTACTTTGACCTTCTGTTATATTTCACCTAAATAATAGATGAAGTTTCAGACAAGTTTCATGTATTAAGAAAAATTTTCCGGTCCAAGGATCGAACCTACGCAACCTTTCTGTAATATCAAGGTGATCAAACCACATTGATAAAACCACAGATGTAAGAAAATATATTTTAAATGACAACAGATCGATAACTCAGGTACTTTTAAAATACAATCTATTCGGTATTTAGATAATTAAAGTAAACAAATATCTAACACAATATCAATATAAAAGAAAACGTTTCCGCATGTAGAACAAAAAATACACTAATTAACAATTTAATGCATACAGTCGTAATAAACTGATGAAGGAAAATGAGTAAAAGATTATATTTTGATGGCGAGATATTATACAGTTACTGTCTTTTGTTGAGGTAAATGTGCAGTGTTATTGACTTTTGGGGAAACAGATATTCATCGAGCCGCATGGCGAGGTGAATATCTGTTTTCCCAAAAGTCAATAACACTGCACATTTACCGAAACTAAAGACAGTAACTGTTGATAAATACATAATAATTCTTTTTATTATGTATTATACTATACACCTAGAAATTTTCTATGGGTGTCGAATTAACGATTAAAGAGGCTTTGAACATTTGCATAAAATAAATGAAATATATACTTTTCAAAAATATTTTGAGGATAAGTAAAACAATAAATATAACATTATTATTATCTTTACTGTCAGAAATTTACACTGAGTTTGCGGCTCTTTTCCATTGTTCGTCATTGGTGGGAGATTGTGAAGAAGGGAGGGAATTTACATTTTAATGTAACAAGCGAACGTTCTTTAAAGACTTTATGTAAAGAATAAATTTTTTATCCTAAATAATCGATGATTTCTGTCTTTTAAATGAATGTTTGTGTTCTTCCTTTTCACTCCTTGCATCTGTGTAATGTGCGACGATTCTGCGCTATGTGTTGTCGACATCCGTCGGGAGATTTTTTCCCAAAATATTGTGTGAACGCCTTTACCAGTGTTACGCTGACTTGTTTCGTATTTTAAGTGTCTTCTATTTGCATATTTGCACCATTTTCGCTGATCTTCTTTTCTTTAGATGAAGCAATTCTGTTTTTAGTGCTGCCGATGACGTTGTCACGCGACAGTGTTACATAGCAATGTGATGATATAAATACGGGATTTCCCTTTTTCTAAAAATATGTCGCACGTGACGTTTCCCGTGGTGAATATCCTTTTCATGGAGTGAATATCCTTTTTTATTCATTTTAATGTCAATGCAACTTTACCATTAGTATTTATATATTATAGAATAACAGTATTGATTTTATGACATATAAATGTTTGGATATTTAATATTTTTGTATGGTTTTTTAATTAAAGTATGTTGCAGAGTAATTAACTGAATTAAAGTGACGCGCTTAGACATCTTGACCACCCCTTTTCTTACAAAGCACCTTAATTCAACATACTTAAACAATTACTTATATTGCTGCATAGTAAGTTGTTCATATACACGTGTATACAATACACTATTATAATAACAGTTTAAATATTCAATAATTCTAGTGCTTTCATTATTGAATAAAAAAGTATTATGACAGACGGACAAATGAATGACGACTGTTTATTACAAACCAGTGTACCAATTTCAGTGTGTTTGTTGTTGTTTCGTTTTCGTTTTTGTTTTGTTTTGATTTTTTGTTTGTTTTGTTTTGTTTTTTATGTCTCCGCGACATAAAGTTGGGAGGTATATTGTTTAAGATTTGTCCGTCCGTCCGTTCGTTCGTCCGTTCGTAAGAATAAACCAACAACTCGTTATGTTTTTCAGAATTTTTGCAAACAAATTTCAACAACTTCACAGGATCCTAACTTACAAAGAGTAGATGTAAATACTCGCATCATTTCGAATTTTCACAATGGCTGCCATTGCCATGGAAACTGAAAAAAGGGCGAACATTCAAAATGTCTCCAATTGGATGAAACTTTACTGAAAGATTGCCTAGCACCCATAAAAATATATTTTGGGCTCAGAATTTCAAAATGGCCGCTATTGCCATTGAAACTGGAAAAGGCGGGAAATTAAAAATGCCTAAAATTGAATGAAACTTTACAGAAAGGTTTATTTTCGCCAATAACAATGATTTAAGGGCTTACCACATGGAAATATGGTGCTTGATAGAAATTTTCAATGGCAGATGATTAAACTGTATATTTTCTGAAAAAATGGGAAGGTATTTCATCATGTCCATACTTTAACTGTGTCCACACTTGTACTGTGTCGTCCACGCCTATTTTGTATCCACACACGCTTTAAGTTGCAATTACCCTATTGATTCAGGGTTCAGTAAGCGGGTGGCAATATTGCTTGCAATTCGGTGATTGCTCTAGTTTTTTTCTTTAGTTATTTTTTTTTTTTTTTTTATTGGTTCATTTTAAGTATTTTGGTTTATTTTAGTTAGTTGAGGTACACACACATGTGTACTAAATCAAAAATTTGAACATTAATGCAAATGACCACAAACCACTGAAAGTTATCGAAAACAAACTCGACTGTAATAAATCAATAGAAATGCCTACTCTGGGTACTTTACTATATATACTTAAAAACTGAATACTTTTTACCTTAAGGCTAAATTTTAACTGAGATAGAAGTACCCGGGGGGTATTGATTATATCAAAATAGAATTTATATTTGGTAGTACTTCATTGAATCTGTTATTAGAAAACATAAGAATGACGTTTATTTTGCAGCAAAAGTTACCAGAGTATTTTCATCCATGGAACGCAATATCACAAAACTTGTGTGACCTCATTGATAAGGGAACACTGCGACATGAAGTATTACAGGTAAAATGTAGCTTTATTGCTAGATTCAATAGTTCGTCTATCAGTAAATTTGTATTTGACTGCTTAAACCGCTTAATTTTCAGGTAAAGAAAAGAAACTAATATCAAATTATTTCTCTGTAAGCCAATCGCGGACAGACAATTGATTCCTCCATAAATGGTCATTTCAAGTATAAGAGGACGCGTTGAGACGAACTCACATGCACTCTTCTCAAATTGGTAAATGGCAATCTTCTCAATTCGGTAAATGGTCAATCAGGACTGTTAAGTTTTATGAATCGACGGCAGTTTCCATGACGAAACATCACAAAAATGTGATGTCAAAGTGGAATGTATGTTAAAAAGGGTGGGGAATTACCATCATGTGGCCTTCAACAATGATCTGTGCTCATACCTCATAGTAAGTTCATGACGGCCCTTTGCACCGATTTGAGCAGAATTCAATGTTTAATGTCGAACAATGGTAGATCAATAGTTTTCATACTCATAAGTGCGAGATCGTCAACAAACATGAAATTAACCGACAAAGTGTTCTTAAAACCATCCGTTGTGCGACAATAAACTCAGAAGACAATCACAACATATAAACAATTATAGGGCACTTAAACATTAATTTGACCTTCCGGTAGTAAAAATATGATTGTAATTGAGAAGGACCGAAAAACCTTTGACAACTCATTGAAGCCCATTCAGAATTTTACAGAACAACGGCAGTAGAATACCGAAGGAACAAAGCACAAGATTACACAAATCAAAGTCCAGAGACAAGACAAAAGCAAAAACACCAAAAAGACGGAAGACCAAAGACACCACATGCCCACAAAACACGAACATTACATATACAACACAAAAAACTTAAGCACTAACAGTATGACCTCTCAATAAACAAGAGTGACATCAGGTGCTCCGGAAGGGTAAGCATGTCCTGCTCTGTGCACAGCACCCGTCACTGTCAGTGGGTCAATCCAGGGTAAAGTCAAAACCGGTAATGTCAAATCCGGGAAGACGGGAATCTAGCTGAAAATGTCAGTTTTTATTTGTGACACTGACATTTCATATCTATCTATGATGTCGTTTTGACGGCCATAGAATTTCTGAAGGGAAAAAGTTTAAGTTCGTTTGAATTATATATCAGATATTTGATTTTGTTATAACGCTACCAATTCTTTAAAAAGATAGTTCAATACATTCTTTTTGTCTGTTTAATTTTGTAGCAAATTACTGAATTGTAGAACTGTTTAAATCAGTAGTATATAGGAGGTTTTCGTTTAGTATTTGGCGAGGTGGTGACGTCACCGGAAGAGATGTCGACAGGAAGTGACATCACAGGAAGTCACGCGACCGGAGCGGGAGTCACCTGACCGGAACACGACTTGTTTGGGTTGCGCATTCGCAACCGGAAGTGGTCTATTTGAATTAACAATGAAGGGATATGGAGTAAATGCAAATGAGACAAAATCTCTACAAGTACATGGTAAAACACAGCAATGGAACAACGCTTTTATTGTTCTTCATCTTGAAGTCATCATGAGGCCTTCAACAATGAGCATTACTCATGCCTCATAGCAAGTTCGAGACGGCCCCTACCATCGGTTTGAGCACCGGTGAAGCCCTATTCGGTCATATTGACCGGAAATGACATGTTTGAACGACAAGCGATCCCGCAAGGGTCTTGTATGACCTTATATAACTCGTATTTGACCGGAAGTAGGTATGTTTGTCCTGTAGGCCGCCTTGTTGACCGGAAGTTGGGAATTTCCTCATGTGTATACCGCGGACATCGTCGTTTGGATGTTTTCGGAAGTTGTTGTATTTCTAAGGGTGTCTTCTACCACGTCCGCTTTCGGCAAGGGGTGTAATTTTGACAAATTTTTCGTTGTTGATCTATAGGGTCTTCTACCAGGTCCGCGTTCTTTAAGGGAGGTAATTCTTGCTAGTATATTCCCGTACTTTCTTTCCGTTTATTGATTTTATCCGAAACTAAGGCGAGATAACTCGTGATTAACTTAAGTTGCTAATGAATTTATGTTTATGTTCACGACTATGGTAAGACGACTCGCGAATATTTTTTTTTGTTGTGCTCGCGTGCTCATTTCCTTATAATGCTATTGCTGCTGTACTATGTTGATGGGGCCTCTGCTGCTGCACCGTTAGGTTGCTAGGGCTTTTGCTGGTGGTGGATGTCGTGATGGTGGTTGTGGTGGTGGTAAGAGTGGTAATCGTGGTGGTTGGTTGGGCTTTTCTAATAGATGTACTACTCACGCCTGCTCACATGACCCACGAGTATGCTCACATGACTCACGAGTTGCTCACGAGTTATTAACAACTATGCTCGCGTGCTCATTTCACTATTCGGTGATGGTGGTGGCGGTGGTAGTGGTGGTAGTGGGATAATAGGCTATTGTGGTGGTGGTGTTGGTGGTATGAAATATTTCATTTGATTTTGGTAATGTTTTTAACAATCCAGGAAGGGTCACTCTTCGTTTCACCATGCTTGTGACTGTTTTTGTTTTTTTTATTTTGCTTTACGTGGTTTCGTTGTCTTCGATCGGTGGTGGGCTATATGAATCCTATACTTCATCAAAGAGATATCTCCTATTTTCTAAAGCATAATTCCAAGCTTATCTTGTGTCATAGTCTTCTTCTTCTTTCACGCATTGAACTGTCTTCTTGGTCTTTCTATGCACTTGGCCTTTCGGCATATTTTCATTCCAGAAAACCGGTATGCCATGTAGATAAACGTCCCGCATCGTGTCTTTGTAGTCCTTGGACATATCTTCAAATGCAAGTTGGCGTGCCTTGTCTTCTTCATGTTCAGCTTCAATGTATTCTCCAACCTTTTGTTGGTATTCGGACTTATTGCAATTCATGGCTTTGGTTACTACTAAATCCCATGGCCAACGTGTGTCTTTTTTGTTAGATTTTTCAGCCGTAGCATACTCTGATTCTTCAGTAATACTGCTTTACTTGGATATGTTAGACTCCGTTTCTATATCTTGTTGTCTGTCCATCTCATAAATTCATAAGCAACTTAAGTTAATCATGAGTTATCTCGCCTAAGTTTCGGATAAAATCAATAAACTGAAAGAAAGTGCGGGGAAAATACTGGCAAAAGTTATCCCCCCCCCTATAGAACATGGACCTGTTAGAAGACCCTATAGATCAACAACCACAAAATTGTCAAAATTACATCCCTTGACGAAAGCGGTCGTGATAGAAGACACCCTAAAAAATACAATGACAACGTCCGAAAACAATCAAACGACGATGTTCGGTATACACATGAGAAAATTTCCAACTTCCGGCCAACAAGGCGGCCTACAGGACAAATACACCTATTTCTGGTCGCACATGAGTTATGTAAGGTCACACAGGACCCTTGCGGGATCACGTGTCGTTCAAACATGTCATTTTCGGTCAATATGGCCGAATAGGGCTTCAAGTAGGACCACTTCCGGTTACGAATGCGCAACCCAAACACGTCGTGTTACGGTCAGGTGACATCCGCTTCCGGTCGCGTGACTTCCTGTGACGTCACTTCCTGTCGACATCATTTCCTGTGACGTCACTTCCGGCACCACCCCGCACAACCTCGTCAAATACTAACTGTAATCTTTATGCATCAAATCAATGATTTTGTACCTGCTTTTAAGAGAATTATTTTGATACGTCAATGGAGCATTAAGTACATGTAGTTTGAGGGTTCTTCATCAAATTATGCTCACAACTTGGATTTGAAGCAAGTTGTATAAATGGAATACATATGTTTAGGATTCAGTTGTGTTGGATAATACAGTACAGAAAAAAGACATACTATAACAAATCACTTGGAGACACACTATCATTGTGATAGACTTTTAAAGCAGTAAAACCTCCTATATACTACTGAAGTCGATTATTAAAAATATGAGATTACTTAAAATAATTGATCGCTTATACACGTAAAAATCACAAAAAATCAAGAAATATGGTATAATTGGTTTTTAAATCAAACATACATCATAGCGATCGTGTCAACGTTAAGACTTTTCGCGAATATTGAAATTTAAATCAGCAAAGTTCGTCAATGTGATTATGCTGTTACACGTATTTATACCTGGAATTATGTTTTCTAGCCGGGAAACGTCTTAAGAGAAATAATTGTCTTTTTGAATATTATTTTAATTGATCTGTACCGAATACAAAAAAGTTGTCGAAATGGCGACATACAGAAACAAAATTAACTGTTATTTCGGTTTTTGTTATTGTATATAAATGTGAAAAAAATATATTAAAAAAAAATCATCACCTAATCACTTATGTTCCAGTTGTTTCCATTTTTATAACTTACCATTTTATGTGCTATCTTTATGCATCAAATCAATGATTTTGTACCTGCTTTTTAGAGAATTATTTTGATACGTCAATGGAGCATTAAGTAGTTTGAGGGTTCTTCATCAAATTATGCTCACAACTTGGATTTGAAGCAAGTTGTATAAATGGAATACATATGTTTAGGATTCAGTTGTGTTGGATAATACAGTACAGAAAAAAGACATACTATAACAAATCACTTGGAGACGCACTATCATTGTGATAGACTTTTAAAGCAGTAAAACATACAGATGATGAAATGTTACCTGTAATTTCTTTGAAGTCGGATAGTAGAGCGGCGAATTAAGCAAAAGTCGCTTATTTAAAAAGTTTAAATGACCCAAATACCCTATTCGATTTCTCAGTCGTTTTGGATAGCTTAATTATTATATTTATGAAATGTGGTAAAAACAATGTGATAATTGCAATTGAATGACAGTACCCTAAACGGAATATCGACACCCCAACTAATCTATTGGGCTTGTTACCTACTAAACAAAAACTTATCTACAAATGGCATTATTACATGAAAAAGAGATAATTGCTGAGACATTTTTCACGTCATAGATCATTCTTCGAATTTGCGTTCTATTTTTATAGAAGATTAGAAAATACCCATTAAATCTACCCAAAAATCAGCGTTTTTCTCGCATTTAACACAAAATATAACAATTACAATATGCAGTTATTGTCTTATATTAAACTGTACGCCCTATTTAACAAGTTCAATGGTAATTTTGTGTCAAAGCACTAACCAATTTTGTTGTAAATGCATTTAAATTGTTCAAAATTAGAATATGCAATCCGTAAATCTTTCGTACTTAGTTCGTCAATCAGTCTATTATTAAATTAAACGATCAAAGCCATTCAGTTGATTAACGATTTCTTCGTTTCTAAACATACCCCTTGTTAGTTTTGCTGCTATATGTTTAAAATTATTGATACACAATATATTCAAGGCAAATCGTGCGTGTTTTTTTGGGTATATTTACGCTTTGATGTGAGGGTGTGTTTGATTTGTATTGAGAAAGGTGCGTGTGATTAGTATTGCCAGTAGTTCGTAAAACTGAAAAGCCCACGGTCTAAATAAGTATACATTAAGCGCAGTCTATTAGACACATGTCAATAAGTAAGCTAAGGTCGTTTTTACATTGAACGTTGACAAATATTGTTGATTGCTTATTTTATTTTATGTTGGTTTGCGTTTTTTTTCTTACTTGTTTTTTTCTGTTCTGTTCTTTTTCTTGTTTTTGGGGCTGATATTGCTTTCTTTTTTTTTTCGTTTTGTTTTTGTTTTTGTTTTTTTTTTGTTTGTTTGTTTATTTGTTTTGTTTGTTTTTTATCCTTTTTTATGTTTTTTGTTGGATTTTTTGTTTGTTTTGGTTCTGGTTCCTTTTCCGGGAAGTGTTTACAACATCAGAAGTAATGCCAACACAACATACAGGCAGCAGATATGGTATGATTTTTTACGCTTTTCGGATCCATGCATTTTTAGTAAAATGTTCGAGTCAGATTATAAACTCTGTTCTTCTTGTATATGCAATAAGTGTTTTTTTTAAATATTTTTAAACTAGATAGCTACATCTTATAAGGTTG
>MJUU01035121.1:122597-143857 GCA_002080025.1 Modiolus philippinarum
AAAAAAAAAAAAAAAAAAAAAAAAATAGGTGCAAAAGCAACAGAAAACTGTGATTTCTTGTATGTCCTTTCATTCATTTTTAAAAACATTTCAGCCACATTTCAAAAACCACACTGATTCAAACAAGAAGTACACTGAGACTGACGTAATCAAAATGTTAGAATTTTTGATCGACAATATTTTTGTCGAGTTCGGAGGTCTTTTTTTCTTATTTACATCAAATCTACCCCAATGAGCTTGAGATTAAAGAAACAACTGAAACACCTACTTCAGCTTCGTACCTAGATCTTTTATTGTATATTGACGAAAATAGACGTTTGAAATCTAAGCTATATGACAAGCGTGATGATTTTAATTTCCCAATAGTGAACTTTACCTTTCTTAGCAGCAATATACCTACCTCTCCAGCCAATGGAGTGTACATTTCACAGTTGATTCGTTACTGTCGAGCGTGTAGTTTGTACAGTGATTTTTTTAACAGAGCAAAAACACTGTCCCAAAAGCTGCTTAGTCAGGGATTTTGTTCAACCTATGTTAATTTCATCCTTCAAGAAATTCTATGGCCGTCACCATAACATCATTGAAAGATATGACGTGTCAGAATCCCAAATGAAAGTGGACATTTTCAGCTAGATTCACGTCTTCCCGGATTTGACTACCGACTTTGACATTTTTCTGGATTGACTCACTTACAGTGTGACGGGTGCTGTTAACAGAGCAGGACATGCTTACCCTTCCGGAGCACCTGATGTCACTTTCAGTTTCACTGGAGTTCACACTGTGAATGCCTTTGTTTTGAGTGTTGTGATTTCTATTTCTGTGCTTTGCGTCATTGTTTTTTGTCTGGCGCAATGGTTTTCTGTGTTCCCGTTTTGGCCATGTCTTTGGACTTCGATTTTTGTGGATTTCCCTCCTTTGTTCCTTCGGTATTCTACTGCCGTTGTTTCAGCAAAATCATGCTTGCAATGAACAAAGGTTCTAGATGTTTGACGGATTTGAGCTTGATCAAAATATTAGAAAAAGTTAAGTTTGGTTCTGTAACTATCGCGTCAGTGCAATCAAATGAAAGAGATGATATAAAGAACATATAACCCATCTAACTCCATAGCTAACTAAGGACAGTGTTTTTGCACGACACAAACCTTTGATGAAACTAATACATAGACTTGCAAAACATATAATAATGACGATCTTATGACGACTGATGTTGATGATGAAGGTCTCAGTAGAAAACTAATAGGTACTTATACGAGACAATATTAAAGATCCAGGATAACTTTCATGAGTAAGAAATTCCTTCTTTTTACGAGTAAAACGTGTGCAAAATGCATAGAACTTCTCACACTAGGGGAAGACATCCCAAAGCAGTTAGTAATATGAACAACACGTTATTTGAAATAAAATGTACATAATATAATAATACGTACGTTATTGTATTACTGTATTCAATATTTGCAATATTTGCAATGCTTTTATTTGAATATTTATAAGAGGGCCTCCATGAAAATTAGACAAGTTCAAAGTGAGTCATGCACTCTCTCTAAATAAAACATTTTTTACTTATTTCCTTGCTAAGCGAAATATTGTGTGAGTGCGATCACCATCTGTGTACGATTATAGCGAATATCTGATTTTTGTTGCAAATCAACCATTCATTCCTTTTGTAGCTTTTGAAAAAGGAGAGAGTTTCTGCATTCACTATTTTTAAATAAGAATTAAAATAAAGATTAAGTAATCGAGTAAGTTGCAACAAATAAATAAAACAGAGTCATATTTTGATTTCAATAAAATTCAATTCATATACTTTGCGTGTTGTCTATAAATCCGACTTGCGTCATGCCAGGTTACGTGCTATACGTGCTAACACAGGTTGATTTACGAAATTTAGCGCTTACTAAATACTCTTTTCGATTGTTTAGATTAAATTTTACTCATTTTGAATATCACAACCAGGAAAAAAAATCTTGAAATATTTTAAGCTTAAAACATAGCTCTTTATTATAACATCAAATGAACGTCAATTTATGTTATAAGTGACGTCACAAATCATGACAACATGTTTATTTACATTCAAATTTGCTAAGTAATAAAATAAATTTCTATTGTATCAATTTTTATGCCTTGAAAAGCTGGAAAATCATAATATTATCAATTTTTTCATTTTTTACTGATTGACGTTTGACCCCTTATTTATCCCCCTTCCTACCACGTTTGATTTTTACGACAAATATTTTTGAAATGTACACGATCTAAGGTTTCCAAAAAGGTATAGATATCAAATAGGGTATGAGGGTCATTTAAATTTTAAAATTTCTGGTCTCTGCCGCTCTACTAGGACCACTTAATTAGATTTTACTTATAAGACGGGGTAACTTGGGATTCATTACCCAATTTTGAAGCTAAAAAATAATCCGAATCACTTTCCTAGACAACTTCTATCTCAGTGATTTAGTATGGCATGTTTCTTTCTGTTGTGTATATTAATCTTCGAAGAATCCCGTGAAACCTGAACGGCTTACCTAAAACCTTAGATAACATAAACTATGGTTTTAACTTATTTTTGTCCTCTGTTCACATTTCCTGGTCGATGTGAGAAATGCGTTTCTATTCTCTAGTAAAAGTCTGTCCTTGGTCAGTGATTGGTTAAGATACAATTTTAACGTAAAATTCTGTTGCCATCTTTCAACTTTTCCATTCTGCAGCCATGAAAAAAGGGATCATGTCTGATGACACATATTGCAAAAGATTAGAAAATTTAAATATCTCTAGGGTAGAAATGTCCTTTCTCACTCGATGCTGTTGAAGATTCTATATATAACAAGCCCTGAAGAGAGATTTAGACTAATCAAAAACACGGACAGAATTTTTTTATTTTAGAATATTTTGTAGTTTTGAACTCATATGTTAAAAAAGGATTACTTTCAAAAAAACTACCAGATGTCTTATCTTTAATTATTCTTCTGTTACCAGAAGTTCTGACAGTAATCAAAATAAACCCTTGACCTGAAATTGTGCAAGATCAATTTTTCGATATGAACAAAGTGGTCATGTTATTTCAGGGGACTTCAATCGTAAAGGACCGAGACGTAAAAAATTTTCTTCAAAAAGGACAAAATTTCGTCCTCCTTCAAAAATAATTTGGAAGGACTGCCGTGAAGTTATTGAAAAAAAGCCGTTTTCTTTTTCAAAGACAAAATGAGTTTCAACCATGTAGCTAAAGTACTGGTACAAGCTGCTTTAACACTAGTAAAAGATACGAATAAAAACGATGATTTCCTTAGTGAAGCTGTTCTTTTCAAATACTCTTTTAATGTCAAAAACACTTAAGGTCAGACTCCACTAACTACTTTCCATAGGCGGCCATTATAACGTTTTGTGAATTTTCATAATTACCTGAAGTTCACTTTGTGCGGCGATATGATTTTCTCAAAGTGGCACGTCTGCCAAGTAACATATCCAAACGATGACCCAACTTTAAAGTCTAAAAAGAAATTTCTATCGCCTCATTTAACTGGGGTATGCAAATGACCAATTTTCCCTTTCATATCCTTGGGCATACGTGTCATCATTGATGAGGCTTCAATATTTCTCCTATGCAATGAGGTTGGCTGATTCAAAATGCTTGTCAATCCGGAGGTGTTTCATGATCACAAGAGCGTTTAAGAAATCGGATATTGTCAATATTGACAGTTATATCTAAAGCGAAAGTAGCATGGTTTTGTTTATATAAGTACTATTTTTGACTATGCCAGCAGCTGCTTGGTCATTTAGTAGAGTCTAACCTTAATAGGTCATTAAATGTTTTAAAAGTTCAATTATTGGTCTTTATCATGTAGCTTAATCAATATCCAAATAGAAAACTCAAAATAAATATGCTCTCTGCCTCTTGAAAAAATCATATTCCTTATTTCAAATGCCTGGTACTTAAGTGTTTACAGCACTTTAAAAAATTCAAGGTTCTGATAATGGTTCAACTTGGAAAATAGAGCTTGAATGACTATTTTACATACATCTGACTATCTTTGTGATACTTTATAGCAGATTGGTGCACTATACTATCATTAAATTACTCCTTACAAAGAAAGCAGTCATACAAATGGTGAAAATCTGGTCATTTCAAGCCCCCTCCCCCCATTTGCAGCATGTGTTTCTGAGGTCAGATTCTGTTCATACAATTCACTCAAAATATATGTAACTGATACAAAAGAATCATCATGTGGAAAATAAAGGTTAAACAAACTACAGAAAGTGAATAGAAATTGTTCATAATATTCTGTTGTCCAACAAAATACAATTAAGTGTAAAATTTGTTGAAAATTCAGTCTTTACTTATCATGGGGACAGTATGAAAGTGTGTCCCAAATGTTTAAAACTGCATGCATCTGCTAAATTCTCCCTGTTTTAGCTTACTAGTCTAATTCATTATGCAATTCAAAGCATCATTGTTGTGAAAAATTTAAGCAACTTTGAATTAAATTGTAATTTATTGTAAAAATTGGATGTGAAATTAGTAAAAATTTCATATTGTGACATGACGGCACTCAGAATGAGCTTTGGAGCTTTTCAACTCTCAGATTTGTGTATAATAGGTTCATTCAGTGTGTATACTACAAATATAAATAAAATTCAAGTTAAAAAAATATATAATGTTGAAAAAAATTGGGATTTTATATGGGCTGTATCGTTCGAGTTAGCCATCTATGTCGTAATATAAGAAAACATTAATTTAACATTTTCAAGCATTTTCTGCATAAAATCATAACTTTTCATGCATATATAACTTGCATTTCATCTATTCTAACTAATTTAGTGTATCTACATCCTTTTACCTTGGTAAAAGTCTGACAGGGGCTTGTAAAATGGGAAATTCTTTAAATTTTGTGAAATATGACATAATATCTGAACAGGTCTGTAATTTGATACCAGTTGATCTTAGGTGCAAAATATACCTTTATTTTCTGTAACCTAGACACATTTCACCAATTGAAACATAAAAAGTCACTTACTGGCAAAAATTTTATTTCCCCTCAATTTTCGGCTTAAGGTCAGACACCACTAAATATTTTCCATAGGTGGCCATTATAACGTTTTGTGAATTTTCATAATTACCTTAAGTTCACTTTGTGCGGCGATATGATTTTCTCAAAGTGGCACGTCTGCCAAGTAACATATCCAAACGATGACCAAACTTTAAAGTCTAATAAGAAATTTCTATCGCCTCATTTAACTGGGGTATGCAAATGACCAATTTTCCCTTTCATATCCTTGGGCATACGTGTCATCATTGATGAGGCTTCAGTATTTTTCCCATGCAATGAGGCTGGCTGATTCAAAATGCTTGTCAATCCGGAGGTGTTTCATGATCACAAGAGCGTTTTAGAACTCGGATATTGTCAATATTGACAGTTATATCCAAAGCGAAAGTAGCATGGTTTTGTTTATATAAGTACTATTTTTGACTATGCCAGCAGCTGCTTGGTCATTTAGTGGAGTCTAACCACAAAGACAAGGTTTATCAAACTTTGATAACACAATACTTGGATTCTGCCTCTCTGGCCTAGAAGTTTTAAGTATATAACAAATGTCAAACACAAATTTATCATGATATGTAGACATATATTTTATNCACAGAAAAAACAAAAACATTTAGCCCAGTCCTTCAATTTCAGCTTCCGCTACATAGACGATGTACTTTCTCTTAATAATCCAAAATTCAAGGAATATTTACACCAGATCTATCCCAATGAGCTTGAAATTAAAGAGACTACCGATACACCTACTTCAGCTTCGTATTTAGATCTTTTAATTTACATTGACGAAAAGGGACGTTTGAAATCTAAGCTGTAGGACAAACGTGATGATTTTAACTTCCCAATTGTGAACTTTCCCTTTCTGAGCGGCAATATACCTGCCTCTCCAGCCTATGGAGTGTACATTTCACAGTTGATTCGTTACTGTCGGGCATGCAGTTTATACAGTGACTTTTTAGTTAGAGCAAAAACACTGTCCCAAAAGCTGCTTAGTCAGGGATTTGTTCAGCCTTTGTTACTTTCATCCCTTCAGAAATTCTATGGCCGTCACCATGACATCATTGACAGATATGACGTGTCTGTGTCCCAAATGAAAACGGACATTTTCAGCTAAATTTCACGTCTTCGCGGATTTGACATAACCGGATTTGACTCAACCCCGGATTGACTCACAGATAGTGTGACGGGTGCCGCTAGCGGAGCAGGACATGCTTACCCTTCCGGAGCACCTGATGTCACTCCCGGTTTTCATGGGAGTTCACACTATGAGTGCCTTAGTTCTTAATGTTATCTTTTTATTTCCGTGCATTGTAGCTGTCTCACGTCCTTGTTTTGTCTTTGTTTTTATCTGTTACCGTTTCTGCCATGTCTTTGGACTTCGATTTTTGTAGTCATCGCTTCCCTTGTTCCTTCGGTATTCTACTGCCGTTGTTTTTTAACGACAGTAATTCTAATGGAAACAATGAACTGATATATCGCAGCCCATGTAGTTTTGGGTTTGTAAACTATATGTTTCACATTATAAAAACCTTTCATAAATCTTGAAAAAAGTTTGTTATTTTCACACCAAGTACTCCCAAAAAACGGAAGTGTCTGTGTTAACATACTCTTATGTGTATTCACAACTGAATAAGATGAATTTATTGACACTAAATAATAAAGATGATTTTAAACTATATTTTCAGACGGAGAAAAGGGATTTGCATTCCTTGCACCACACCAAAGTACCCATTTTCTCCAACACAAATCATATTGTTTCCGTGTTCTTTTTCTCCAGCTCGAAATAATAACATTGGCAGTTGCTTCTGAAATTCCTCTATCAGTAAGAGATTGCCTGATTAAATCAGTGCGATGAAGTCTGTTTTCTTGACTAAAGGATGACAATCTCCTGTCGATGGTAGCACCAATAAATCCTTGTGTCTTGGTAATCTGATATGTAAAGATATCATAACTGAAATTAATAAGGAAAACCATGATTGGGTTGGCCAAAAGGGCACAACAATAATAGCTTTATTTACAGCATCTGATCTTAATTTAGACAAAACTCTAGGAATTAAACTAAATGGTGGAAACAAATAAGGTGTCATTTCACTCCATGAAATTGTAAAAGCATCTACTCCTGATGCATCAGGGTCAAAAGACCAAGATACATAATTTTCTATTTGATGATTTAAGCGTGATGCAAATAAATCTATACTGGGCAAAAAGTCTGATTACAGATTCTCTTAAAGATATCCTTTTTTAACATCCATTCATTAGAATCATTAAAGATTCTAGATTTATAATCAGCGGTAATATTCTCTATACCGGGTATATGAACAGCAGTAATATAAAGATTCCGTTCTAGACACCAAGACCAAAAACTCATTGCTAAGTTGTCCAACTTCTCTGATGCAATACCGCCCTTATTATTTATGTATGCAACGGCGGTAGAACTATCTGACCAATATGTTTATTTTTAACATTTTTGTAAAATGATCTTAAACCTAAGAACACAGCCAGTAACTCTAAGAAGTGAATGTGATAATTGGATTCTTCAGTTGTCCATCTATCTCCAATTGAATTATTTTTAACAGTAGCACCCCAACCTTTTAAGGAGGCATCTGTTTGTAACCATTCAACAATTGGATCTGGCCTGATTAATTTGCCATTAAATTTATCTCTGTTTTCAAGCCACCAATTAATTTCAGATTTGCATGGTTCTGACACAGGCATCATTGCATCAAAATTGTGATTTTTTATTCTCAAATATTTGGTAGTCTCTCTTTCTAGGCATCTGTAATGCAAAGGACCACAAGTAACTGCGTTAAAAGCATGAACAAGCAACCCTATTAATGATGCAATAGATCAAATAGTAATTTAAGTTCTTTTTAAAATCGAGTTACAAGATGTTTTAATATTTTGGATTTTTTCATCAGTAAGAAAAACTTTGAATTCAACTGTATCAATGATAACTCCAAATATACTATTTTCTGACAAGGTTTCAAAACAGATTTTTCTAAATTAACAACAAAACCAAGATCATCCATTTTATTGGTCATTATTTGTGCTTCTCTCTCACAGGAGTCATAGTCCTGATTCATACAAAGTGAATCATCAATGTAATAGCAGCAACGAATACCCTGCTGTCTGAACCAAGCAAAAACTGGCTTCAACAATTTGGTGAAAATTCTTGGAGCTGAAGCAAGTCCAAATGGGAGAACTTGAAAACTATAAATTTGACCCCTCCAAGAAAAACATAAATATTTTCTGTAATCTGGATCAATCGAAATACTGAAGTATGCGTCCTTCAGATCAACAGATACACAAAAATCATTTTTGTGAATAATATCTAAAACATAATTTAAATTTTCTTGTTTAAAATGGTGATATTCTATGAATAGATAAAGAAATCTCAAGTTTACGACTGGACGCAATTTGCCATTCTTTTTAGGCACCAAGAAAATATTTGATAAAAAAATTTTCAACAGATGATTCTGTTTTTAAAATAGCTCCTTTTAGTAATAATTCTTGGATTTGCTCATCAACGAATTTACACTTTTCGTAATCAAAAGGTATTTCGTTTGGAATTTTACTTTGAAGAGGTTTACTTTCGAATTCAATTCTATAACCTTTTACTAACTGAAGATTCCATTCATCAGTAGTTAATTTCTCTCATTCTGGGAAATTTAATTTTCTCACCTTATTCAAAATTGGTAGTTCCTGGGAGCTTTCTTGTTGGATTGTTGTGATGGAGGAGGAGGAGGGTAACTGTATCCCTGGCCTCTCTGATAGTGTCCTCTTCTGGGACCTCCTCGACCAGAGCCCCGACCCCCTCTTCGAGAGCCGGGGCGTCGCCCGTTTAAACCTCTTCTTCCATGGAATAAATGTCTGCTACTTGCAGCATATAGTAAATGACTAGGAATACCTATAGGTATCTTGGATGGGTCCCCCAACTCTTTTAGGCGCTTGTGGCAATCATTTCCAAAGAGCTCATTTGTAATGGGTACATCCGAATTACAAATAGGTTTGTACTTATCATGTAAATATGGTCTCAAGTTATATCTACGTCTTTGAGAAATATAGAACTGAGCATGGCCAATAAGACTCAAAGAATCAGTTTAAGAGGTTTTGATAGTTGTCCTATCAAGCCCATAAGCAGGATTTACAACCTGTTCTGTCAACTGAATGATTGGGACCAGACCAATAGCAATAGACTTTTGTATATCTTGAAGGACAAGATCTTGTGTATGAGCATGTTGATCAATAGCATTCCATATCTCAGAGTTAACTCTGGGGGCACACAAATTAGTACAATTTTCAGGCCTCGAATACTTTTTGGCTATAGTATTAATTGAGTCTTTGATCGAACGTTTGGAAACTGCAGCGTTAACAGCGACTGCTAATTTATCTAAAACTTTCGGACCAGTTTTTTCATCGGCTTCAAGTTGTTGGAGATCCCACTGAACCTCATTTGTTTCAGGCTCATTATCATCCATAGCCCTATTAAAGACATCATTAGGGTCATAAGAACTAGCTTTATCATAATTTAATGGACTATTCGGAGTAACAAACTCAAAAGGTGTTCCAACTGGATTGTTATTATTGTCCACTATATTAGAATCAAAGGTTAGAGAAGTATCAAAAGCAAAATCATCATAGCTAGGTGGAGACAAATGACTTTCATAAGAAATTAGAGGTCCATCTGACTGAGGCCTAGAATTAGTAGCAGGAATATCAGGAGGTGGCCTAGAAATAGTAGCTGGTTTCTCAGATGGGGCCTTAGAAACTGTAGCTGATTTCTGATTCGTATTCATGTTCTTTGATTTAGTATATGTAATCAGTGTATGCATAGCATCTGATAGAGTATTGACAGAACTCATTATAGTGTTGATACCCAGTTTTGATTTCAGTTGTAAAATTTCAGCATTACTCGTACTAGAAATATGATTAACAGAACGCTTAGGAATTTTATTTAAACTGGAACCCTTGTTTGCTGTGTTATTACCAGCCAATTTTCGTTTTCCCGGTTAGTTTTGATTTTCTTGCGGGAGTCTCCCGTCTCAACTATGTCAATTTCATTTTTGTTTACATTCGTGATAGTGGCCGCTGGCCTACTAGAACTCCTAGTTTGGACTTGAGAAACGGGAAACTGAGTTTCACCAAAAAGTAAAGCTTCCTCAAGAATATCTACAGGATTTGATCCAGTGTTGTCAAAAGAATCTTCCTCCGAATCAGCATGGAGGTCTAGGATGTCCTCGACATTTTCTGACATGTTTGAAATTGACAACTAGAAAATATATGTAAAAATTCAGTATGAAATACAAAATGTGCTGCTACACAATGCAATCAAATCAGTAATATTTATATAGAATTTGACATCGTCAATATTCTCTGTAAGATACAAATGAACAGACAAAATATTCGCCGATAAAATGCAGGGTCAATAAATAGAACGTAGCCCTTGCATTCAAAAAATTGAAGCAGACAGTATAAAAAGACAGTTTTAGTAAACTGTTCTATGTAAAATAATACTCAGAACATCGTTCTAGAGTTTCTGTCTGTTTTATTATCAGCGAGAATAAATTTTCACACGTCCGTACCTTGCCTGCTCACAGAAAAAGATAGCAATTTTACCACATGGTCAGGTTTATATACCTGGTTACAGGTGACCGATTTTGACCTCTTTAAAGTGAGCTATTTATATTGTACCTTGCCGGATAGTACAGAAATATGCTATACAATACCCTGAGAAGCCAAAGGCGAATGTATAAGAATATAATTCAAAGTACATGTATATCCATATAAAAGAAATCAAACCTTAGCTCCCATAACTGCAACTTCTGCTGTTGGCCAGGCATAATTTGTGTCTCCTCTCAAATGCTTTGAACTCATTACATCATAAGCTCCACCATATGCCTAAAATATATAAAATACTTCTTCATACTTTTTTGAGGACCTATCTTTATGTAGATTAAAATGGGGTTAATGCAATAGTAATTGTTTGATTTATAATTGCCATGCAGTTAATTAATGGTAAAATTTAAACCCAGGGAGAATCTTCAAAATATTGAATTGCTTGTAGAACTCCAATTCAAAATCATGGTAAGAGTTTAAAAGTTTGGGTTTTGTCTAATCATAAAAAGTATTGTTGTTACAAATATCTCTGCAAAATGCTTAAAGCAATATGACCTGTATTTTTTCTTTTCTTTTTTTTTTGGTTCCAGAAGAATTCATCATTTGAAGTTAAAGTACATGTATGTAGAAATTAAACAGTTTCAAGTCCAATACCTCCTGGACACATATGAAAAGCTTCAAAATTCAGGAAAATGTAACATGAATTAATTGATTACTGTTAGCAAAGAATGTTTTCTCAGGATGATTACTGATACATGCTGTTATGGCATTGTTTATACTGACAACATGTCATGGTCAGATAAAGTCAAGTGCAATAAGCAAATAGATAGTTGAAAGATAAATGTATAAATTATTGTTTACACTGGCAAAATAAAAAATGCATACCATATAATTCTTTCTAGGGTGTCCTAATTATTTTCAAACACGTGCGGGCTTTAGTTCTTTGAAATCTAAATGAACGATTTAAAAATAACTCCATGTGTACATTGCACTTGTCACAAATTCAACCCATTTTACCTCGTCTTTCTTACGTAAGCATAGACTGGCTCCTTTGAAATCAGAACCAAGTCAGAAATACAGTAAACTGTTAACCAACATCCGAGATGGAACATGAAAAGAATTGTAAATTTTTTCACATTTATTACAGATTTTTAACTACACACCTTGGAGCAAAATAGTCCGAAAAGTTGTGTGTAAACTGGCAACCGCTTACAACTGCATCACAAATGTCAAGTGTAGACACATACCACCGAGCCAAAGTTTGCCGATTTTTGGTATGTTTGTTTATGTTGACTATGTATATAGTATCTCGGTCAGTGTGGAACATTAATCATCCACCATGATTGTTCAAAATTGTAATCAAAATTAGTTATGAAGTATTCTTGGTGTTTTTATGCAAAAAAGGGTATTTGATATCATTTTCTAGACAAATAGATATGGCACAATGCGTTTTTAGAACTTTAGAATTTTCAAAAAAAATTGAAGAACTGCAGCTCATATTGCTTTAAAATCTTTTTTAAAATGTTAGGACTTTTTTGTTCTTTTCCCATAAGGATATGTTTGTTAAATTTCCTTATTGGACAAGTAAAAAAAAGAAAAAAAACTCCCACAGGAAATTGTTTTAAAATTTATGATTGGAAGGAACAGCTCAAGAAAACATGAGGACTTTGCAAACAAGAGCTGTTGCCGAATGGCAGCCAAATGTACCCCCCCCCCCCCCCCCNCCGCTCATTGAACCCTGGATCTATATGGTAAGTGCAAATTAAAATTGGTGTGGACACAATACAGGTGTGGACACAGTACAAGTGTGGACACAATACAAGTATGGACACAATGATATCATCTTCAAGAAAGAACTTTTCACAAGGATTCCAATGAAAATACTCTGTCTAAATCAGACAAATATGAAATTCACCTTTTTTTAAGCCTATTTGATATTTTACACAAAAATCATCAGCTTTAGAGAAATTTCATTACAATATTTTGAAAACAACTTTTCAAGAGGATTACAATGACAAAAGTGTGTCTCTCCAACAGTTTGACTTTACAATATCTATGCTTAAAAATTGTTCTTGGAATAAAAAAGATAATTGCAGGAGAAATCAAAGACAGTCAAAGTCGAATTATCTCCCCTTCCTGAATTCAAACAATTATTATATTCCTTCAAGCACATCTACATATAGTGTTCTTCCTTTGTGTAAAGTTTCATCAAAATCCTTCTAGTGGTTTAAGAGAAGTTGCGCTTACGAGGTAACCCATACATAGGGAATCAACGAAAAGTTAAAGTCGAATTATCTCCCCTTCCTGGTTTCGGACAATAATCATATTCCTTCATGCACATCTCTATATAGTGTCCTTCCTTTGTGTAAAGTTTCATCAAAATCCTTTCAGTGGTTTAAGAGGAGTTGCGCTTACGAGGTAACCCATACATAGGGAATCAATGAAAAGTCAAAGTCCAATTATCTCCACTTCGTGGTTTCAGACAGTAATTATATTCCTTCATGCACATCTCCATATAGTGTCCTTCCTTTGTGTAAAGTTTCATCAAAATCCTTTCAGTGGTTTAAGAGGAGTTGCGCTTACGAGGTAACCCATACATAGGGAATCAACGAAAAGTCAAAGTCCAATTATCTCCCCTTCGTGGTTTCGGACAGTAATTATATTCCTTCATGCACATCTCCATATAGTGTCCTTCCTTTGTGTAAAATTTCATCAAAATCCTTCAAGTTGTTTAAGAGGAGTTGCGCTTACAAGAACAGACAGACAGACAGACAGACAGACAGACAGGGTGATTCCAATATACCCCCAAAACTTTGTTTGCGGGGGGGTATAAAAAACCCCCATTCTAAAAATTTGGATACAAAAAAGATGCAAAACTAACTCTCTTCCTTGCAAAATAACCACTATCAGAGTGTGACATTACTAAGAAACCCTTTTGGTTAAAACTGTACACTGTACTGACTTGAGTTGAACTTATTTAAACTTCAATTATACAAGTCGTACTAATTCATGCTGTACTGATTTAATCTGCACTGGTGTAATTTGACCTCCTAAAAGATTTGTTGCCAAGACAAATTGCCTTCAGATTTGAAAAAAAACAAACCTTTCTTGTAATCACAGTTATTTTTGGTACAGTAGCTTCAGCAAATGCATACAATAACTTAGCACCATGTCTGATAATACCACCATACTCCTGACCAGTTCCTGAAAATTTAACCAAAAGTGAAAGCTTAATATTGCTTTAAATGTAACCATTTCAAAGATCACTCATAATTATTTAAAGCTTACTGTCATGTAACTTTTTTTCAATTTAAGGTTGAAATTTAAATGAACTTAGCTTTAACTGAGTACCAGTAGTTCCTGCTTTCTGCATTAGAGAGTTGTTTGAATGCTAAATGCAATTAAAGAAATTAGAGACTGTTTACATGCATATGTGAAATTTTCAAGGACCTCAGAGCATGCAATATCATGTGCATTTTCCAATTGTTAAAGACTGTGAAGTGACTACAGTTAAAAAATTTCAAAGCTTCAAGGGGCAAAACTCAAAACCATTTATACCTTTGAACTCATGACTTGAACTTGGATTGGCTGTTGTTGTCAATACCTTTCTAATTAAGAATGTAGAACTTATGTAATTTTATTCAGGATTTACTTGCAAATCAAGGGGCATAACTCCAGAAGCACTCATTGACCTTTGAACTCAAACTTAGTTTTGTGGTAAAAACAAAGTTTGATAACTGTCTGTGCTGCAATTTCATTCAATTTTCATTCACAAGTTGATGGTCAGTAGCCTCAAAATTTACAAAATTTCAAAATCTCAAATATATAAATCAAGAATTACTTAGACCTCTGAACCCAAAATGATTTTTTTACTTACCAAGTTTGAAGACGGCATGTAAAATTATTCACAACTAGTATGTCAATTGTTACAAAAGCAATTGATAGGTCTTTCCCGGAAGTTGCGTCATGATGTTCTCACTACTGATTCACCTATTACACCAAAATTCAAAGTTTAGTATGTATATTTATTGTTTCTTATCGTGAAATGAAGTTTCCAATTTGACCTTGATCTCATTTTGAAGGTCACACCTTCCTGAACATTTTTTCTATTGAATGTTTCTTTGGATCTTCAATGGTATATGAGCTATTAAAACGAAAACCTCGAAATCAGACATCACAAATTGGATTTGGATCCAGAGGACCATAGGTCCATATGTCCAAAAGGGTTGGTTAAATGATTTTGGATCCACTATAGCAAATGTAGTCCTAAAAAGTCACACATTTTATCTAAATAAATTCTAATTAAACTTGGAGCCAGTGAAAATAAATATTTAATCCTATTTGTCATGAAAATAAATTATTTTGTCCTGTATAGACAATTTGTGGGAAAATGCAAATAAATAATTTGCATTGGTGGAAATAAATATTGTGTCAAGATGACCATACAAAAAATTCTCAGCAATTTTGCAAAACAATTTTTAAAGAATCTTTCCAACTACATTTGAGAAAGACCTTAATTTTCAGACAGAAATCTGAGGGTATCATGTAATATCCAAACACTTCAAAGGGCAAATACCATAATTGAGTCTGGGAATTTTTTTTTTTTTTAAGGATGATCATCTTTCTGCAAATTGGATGGTCATTCCTGCTATATGTTGATATAATTCAAAGAATACAATGTATTTATTTTAAGCCCTATTCGAGTTTAACATCTTAAGCACAAAAATTTATACCCTGCGAATATTTCACTCTAAACCCTGACACACTACCAGTATTTAAATTTTGCAGCATTCTTGTCCACTTTGATTATTTGTTTTGTCTTTGTCATGTTGTCTGAGTCTCTAATAGACCATATCCGAGTTCTGGTATTCAGATTCACCAGTAGCTGTTTGTCCACCCTACGTATATATACGTCACAAACATGTCCGCCCCATGTGACCAACTTCATGACCTTTTAGGCTCTATGACGTTTTAGGCTCTATGACGTGACGTTTTCTGTACTGTGACATATTGAAAAGTAGTCTGGTATATCCTTATACCATAAGTCGTATATGGTTTATTGAGTAATATCTAAATTGCAGTGTTTTGTAGATTTTGATTAAGAATTTCCCCTTCCTCCCTTTTGGCTTTAGTATTCATTGCAGATCTATTTTAGTGAACCACAAAATGCCGAAATTACTGTAAATTTAGTTTCTTCATAATATGTGCATTTCAGCAACTTATGTCTCATCGGTGCAGATCAAATCAAAACATTTGGAAATCTAAAAAACAAAATATGGATAAAAGCTGATAGAGAAAACAAATTTCCAATAGGATCTAACAAAGAAAGCCAAAATAAGATGAATGATGACTATATTTCACTAAAATCAGTGCTAAGGGCCTTCTTGAACTGATTGTGAGGTATGAGCAAAGCTAATTGCTGAAGGCCTAATGGTGACTTTAAGATGAAGAACAACAACAAAGCATTATTCCATTGATTTGAGAAATAATTCATGGGTGACGGTGGTTTGTTGGAGATTTACATATGGGTGGCCATTATTTTCGTTAATATTTTACCCAGAGCGTAGCGTAGTGGAGAGAGGGGTAAAATAAACGAAAATAATTGACACCCATATGTAAATCGACTACAAACCACCGGCGAACATGAATTATTTCGATTCTAATATGACATTTCATGATCTGAGCGGACCTATAGTGTACACGGTAACGACAGCCACTACTTTAGTTTTACTGACGTTTTTGTGCACAAAACATATTGTGACGTCGTCAATTTCAGCGTAAAGAATGATGTGAAGTCGCTCATTATGTTATTGGAGATTTTCATATGGCTGGTCGTCATGGTTTCCATTGTTCCTATATTAGAATGTTTTTATATTGCACTTGTGTAGACTTTGTCTCATGTGCATTTACCCCATATCCCTTCACTGAATATAAAATCACCAATATAAAATCTCCTGAATAAATCCAAGAAACTGTGAAATTTTGGAACTGCAAATAAAAATTACTACACAGTACACCCTGTTTGGTGGTTTCACATTTCTTGTCCCCTCTTGTTTGAAAGAAAATGTGTAACTACTTTGCTCTTTTCCTTACCTGGTAAGAATCCTGGCACATCAACAAATGTTACTATAGGAATGTTAAATGCATCACAGAATCTGACAAATCTAGCTCCCTTCACTGAGGCATTGATGTCAAGGCAACCTGAAAAACATATCATCAGTTATTTAATGGGTAAAGATTAATGCAGAAAAAAATCCAAAGACTAAACACAATTAATCACAATCTGAAGTGATCTTAAGTCAATTCCAAGGAACATATTTTGCATTTGTATTTTTGCGCATTCCAAATTTTATGTTTTCTTTGAAAAAAGTTAGTTTTTATGTTCAAGATCTAAAACATTTGCAATTTATTATCATTTGTTGTTTTAAATCTGATAAACATTATATTTTGCCATACACAATCTTCATGACAAAATAATAGACTAACTTAAGTAATTAGGTGCCAGCAAAATAACCACTTAAACAGTACTCAGTTTTATACATTATGTGACATTTTGTTGGCATTGTTTCGTGTTGCTATTTAAACATGGTGATATATGTTGTCACACACCATTTTTGAGTTATTCCTGTTATTTTTTAGTTACACTGCTTCACTTAGGGAAGCATCATTTTCGCGAATCTGACAGAAAATGGAATTCATTATGGAATGTTGGCAAAATAATTTTAGATGTCATATAATAGTTAAATTTTATCAAATATGTCAATTTTATTGGGTGATCATGCACAATATTGTACCTTTTCAACAAATTCCTGTTATATTAAGGGGAGGTAATTTGTAAAGAAATAATAGCAAAATGTCAATTTTTTCCATTTATTAAAAAATAAGCTCGATGACCCTCAAATTTTTTTCATGCAAATTGAAGGCAAGTATATTAGCTGATTATTTACCAAATTAAAAAAAATCTATCTCATATAACTTAAATAAATTAAAATTTTGTTAAAATACCCTTATTTTCCCTATCATTTCAACCAAAATAGCTGATTTTTACGTGACAGATTTCATGCTTATATGGCCAGAGACCCCTGATTATTATATTATTTTTTGTATACTCTGATAACAACGTATAAGTCTTGAAAATATCAGAAAATTCTACCTGACAATTTTTAGACCCCAGTACCACCTAAGCGGAAAATATGTGCAAACCATATTTAGTGTCATAAGGTTATCTTTGATGTTTGTAAACTGTGTCTTGTGTCGTGCACATTTGTGCCTAGCATGTAGGTTTGACTGTCTACATATATTTATTCTGCCTCATAAAAAGTCTTTGGGAAGAAAAATTGTTAACATGGGCATAATGTTTCTTCATTTTGGAATAAAGGGCTACGCCGAGTGCAGCATGATACGACCGCAGCATGTTGACCACTGAAATTTGAACAAGTGCATTCTAAAATGAATGTGGACACAGTAAGGAGCTTCACAGTAATTTGATGGACACATTAAGAAAAATTGCAATTCTGACCCCTTTGACCCCTTAAAGCTCGGAAATGGTAAAAGCTATGCTAATTCTGTTGACATACTACCAAAGCTTACAACAAGACAAATCCATAAAAAAAAAATGGAAGAATGTGTCCATGGGACACGGATGCCCCCGCCTCCTTGCAATCGAAACCCATAAATTATTAAAGGCATAACTATATACAATATATATTTATCAAATATTATTAGAAAGGATCTTTCTCCTGTGATAAATAGGCACTGGAACTGGTTTGGTTTTGATATAATGTGTAGTTCCAACAAATAATCTGAGAAACAGTCTTATATGTAATACTAATCTATTTTTAGCAACTGTGACCTTGACCTTGGTGGTATCAATGCTAAAATCTATGGGATTATGTCTATTGTGATAAGTAAGCAAGTGACCAAGTTTGGTTTTGATCAGATGCAGAATACTCAAGTAATCGTTTGGAAACCAAAATTTTATTGAAATTTTAGTCTATTTTTAGCAACTGTGACCTTGACCTTGGGGGTACCAACCTGGAAATCAATAGGGTTCTGTCTTGGGTGATAAGTAAGCATGAGACCAAATTTGGTTTTGATCCAATGCAGGATACGGCCTAAATTAAAATATTGTTTGTTTGCTGTTCCCCGACCGACCCTCAAAAATTGTCCCGACTGACAAAATTTTATTGCTTCGAAAATTATGATATTTTTTTTAATATTTCGTTCCGGGTCCGGAACGTCAGAGTCATTTATGTTCCGACGTAAAAAAGATTTGCATCAAGTGTAGGCTCGACATTTGCGGTAACAATACTTACGTATCAAGCGTTCATGATACCAATTTATGGAAACCACGTGCGATTATTGTTGAAATGTTTGCAGCCTAGGACGAATTCTCAACTCATTTAAGGTACGGTCCGCTCATTTTAAAACATAAGGTACGCTTTGACGGTGAACAAGACATGACAGATTTAAAATAAGCAATTATTACACGGGAGAATGTATTAAAAGATAGATGAATCGATCTGACAAGGCAAACTTCACAGACTAGTTTTTATAGGATAAATATGATATTAAAGTGTCCAAAATATGTAACAGGACCAGGAAATTCTCAAACCAAAATCTGACAAAATATTGTTTATGTTATTTTAGATCTCATAAAAAAAAATCTTTAACAAATCGGGAAATACAATAAATTAGATATAATGAAAGCTATTGATTTTATTGTTTATTTTATTTAACTTCAATTTTCAGATTGTTTGCAGGAGCTCCGGCTACAGAGCTGCCGGGCGCGTCACCAATTGGGGCTGAGTGGAATGGCCTGCCTCTGCAGCGTAGTCATGTCATAATACGGAAAGCCTGACCTATAACCATTATAGCCAATCTGTGTGGAGAAAGGACAAGCCAGTCGCCGTGTAGCATTCAAACCCCTTCTATATATTTCTAAGGAAAGCAAAGGGACTGGGTGGCGTATAGAAGGCTAAATTTCCTGCCCCTACCCATTTCCCCCCTTTTCCAATCGCAATCACAATTCATTGCCCTGGATGTTCCTGACACTTTTATTTCTTTCTTCTTTTATAAAATTGGTTGCCCTGGATGTTCCTGACACCTTTATTTCTTTCTTCTTCTATTGAAAATGGTTTTGAATCGATTGAATTGTTTTCGTCTTAATATAGCTGAAATACTGCTCAATGGACGTTTAACTCCAGCTCATCCACTTTTATTTCATTTAAAATTTCGAAGCTTTTAATTACATAATATACAATTACCACCCTAGATAGTGCGTGACCCAGGTGTATCTGTTATGTTATATCGAAATTTCTTGTTCCCCTGTTGACCTTCCTATGCGACCCAACGCTTACCGGTTAACCCAGCGAAATCTCAAAAGTCATGTGAAACGATATTTAAATAAGTGTATAATTTTCAAGATTAATGAACGTCAAGGATTTGCATTGGAATAAAAATTCTTGGTAATGCGTATACCATAAATGTGCCAAGAAAAGATTACATAATATATCAGATTTTGATAATGAAATTGTGGTAAGGGTTACACATAAAGATCACATTGTACAATAATAACTTCCAAACAATATTTTTCACAAAAAAATTACTGTGAATCCAAATGACATCTCAATTTCAGCAAGAAAACCTTTCAATAAATAAGTTGACTGGGGAACGGTGATATCGTGACACGGGTTTTACATTTCGGGGACATTGATGACCATATTTCCTTACACTGACTTCCAAAATAATATTTAGCACGTACATTCTCGTATCCTAGTAAAATATCTTAATTATTAAACAGATGCACAGTTAAAACACAGTAGACCATACAATAAAGATATAATTATCTAATAATAAAATTTAAGGACGGTGATTCCCTGTTAAGGCAAACACAATTTTTGCCAATCTTAGATTATATTTTTACATGAATAATTCTGATTTAGTAGATACTGTTCAAATTGTAGTACACATCAAAACTGGACGCGTCCCCTTAATTAACCCAGCGAGTGGTGGAAATATATATGTTTCAAGTATTAAACCCTCCAGAGATCTTTAGTTCGTCCTTCCAAATGTAAATATCCTGCCCCTACCCAGTTATCCATTTTCATCGTTGCCCCAGGAGTATATTCCCTATTAGATTCTTAATTTATAAATATCTGTTTGAATATCTATAACACTGGACTTGGATTACTCCAGTAAGAGATGGAGACAATATATGTTTCAGATAATTCACAGGAGAGCTTTAAAGTTCGTACACATTTCTCCATTTTGAAATAAGTGCCCCTGCTGTCTCATCTACCTTATACCTTTATTTCTCGATTATGCTTCAGATAGTATTTTTTCAAATTCATCAATGCAAATATCCCTCCCCTACCCATTTATCCATTTTCATTCTTGTCCCAAGGGTCCCTTCCCCGTTAGATTTTTAATTTGTGAATACAAATGTACTGTTTAAATATCTATAGGACCGGACTTCGATTTCTCCAGTAAGAGCAGGAGACGATATATATATATATTTCAGATAATCCCAAACGAGTGCTAAAGTTCCTATGTAAATATCCTGCCCCTACCCATTTCCCTTTTGAAATTGCTGACCCGGCTGTCCCATCTGTC
>MJUU01035121.1:149842-165912 GCA_002080025.1 Modiolus philippinarum
AATTAATTAAAATTGGGTTTCGCAAAGGATAAAACTCCTTCGAAAGGATATGATGAATGAAATTTTCAAAATATTTTAATTGTTTTGGTCAATTTTATAGACAGAGTTTAAACCGCACTCTAAAAATCTATTTTTTCAAGCCTTTATATAAATATGTGAACATTCATTAAAATTGGGTTTCACAAAAGATAAAACTCCTTCAAAAGGATATGATGAACAAAATTTTCAAGAAATTTAAATTGTTTTGGCAATTTTTATAAACTGAGTTTAAACTGCAGACTATGCATCTAACTTTTCAACCCTTGACATGCTAAAATTCATTAAAATTGTGTTTCGCAANATTGAAATTTCAGTCTATTTTTAGCAACTGTGACCTTGACCTTGGGGGTACCAACCTGGAAATCGATAGGGTTCTGTCTTGGGTGATAAGTAAGCATGTGACCAAGTTTGGGTTTGATCCGATGCAGGATACTCAAGTTATCATCCGGAAACCAAAAAGATGGACGTACGGACGTACGTACGGACGTACGGACGGATGTACAGATCAGGGTAAACCTTAATGCCCCCGACCGCCTAGCGGCGGGGGCATAAAAAATCCTAACAAAATCTGATGAAAAATAAAGATTTCACACATTTCTTAAAATTGCAATTTTGGGCCCTTTGACCCCTTATAGCTCGAAAACGGTAAGAGCTATGGCAAATCCGTTGCAATATTACTGAAAGCTGACAACAAGAGGAATCTAAAGAAAAAAATCCCATCGAAATCAGATGATAAATAAATATTTTAGGTATAGTTGCAATCTTGGCCCCGTTTTGCTCCTCATAGCGAAGAAAGGAAACAATTTAACAAAAATCTGATGGTGCAGTGCTGGTTAATTTTTCTTAAGGAATCCATTGCAAAAAACTGCATCAAAATCGAACTAAAAATAAAAAAAATAAATTTTTTGAGATTCCCCCCTTAAGCTCATGAACGGTACATGCAATGTGAAATTCTTTAACATATTACAGATTGGAAATTTAATAAGGAGCACACTGAAAGAAATCCCATCAAAATCTGATATATAATAAATATTCTACAGCCCAATATATGAAAACACCCAATTTGGCCCTTTTTGGTCCTTTTTTCAGAAACTGGCGGGGCTACAACACCCAAAACCAATCCCAGCCTTCCCTTTGTGCCAAGGAACATTGTTTTAAAATTTCATAAGGATTGGTCAACTAGAACTCAAGTTATCGCACGGAAACGTAGTGTCCACAGACGCCGACGACGCCGCCAGCATCATACCAATATACGACCTCAAAAATTTTTTGCGGTCGTATAAAAATTATATATTGTGAAAGTACTATTAACAATGAAGGGATATGGAGTAAATGCAAATGAGACAGTCTCTACAAATACATGGTAATACATTGTAATAAGCAATGGAACAACGTTTTTATTGTTGTTCTCCATCTTGAAGTAACTATTGTTCTTCATGGATTTTTTGTTTTGCATAAACCTCTAAGCAAATCATTAAATTAAGTGCTCCTAAAAATTGTTTTTCCTTGAAGTTTAAACTTGAATGTATAGAATTCATAACCACAAATTAAGGTAAACACTAATAATTCTTAGATTCTCATCCATTTTATCAAAATTTTGGAAGGGCATGGGAAAATTTTGGTTTTTTTTTTTTTTTAATTTTGAGAAAAATGCTGTCATTTCTGATCCGATCTGCATAGAAGAGACATAAGGTGTCAAAATGTGCATATGCAGAGACTAAATAACTTCAGTATTTTGTTATTTAAAAGAAATTTACCCAAATTGCACCCCCCCCCCCCNNNNAAAAAAAAAAAAAAATTTGAGGTGGATAAAAAAATCAGGGCAGGCATGGGGAGCGAATCTAGGACATTTTAATAGTGATATTTATGAAAACCAAAAAAAAATTGATATCCACAAATAAAAGTACTTCCACAGTATGACATATATTCCATTCCCAAAATACCGTGATATTTGTTCTCTTGGAAAAAAGATTCTTTGACATTTAATCCTTCTTGAACAAATATTAAGGAACTTCTGTTCTATGTCAAATTTCATCTTTCAATATTTTCAGAGTTTTAGTTTTAGATTGTATCTGCATTAATGAAAGATGTAACAATGTCCAATATAAATATAAAATTGATGGATGTTCCATGGAACACTTGTGTCGCCTGTACTAAAGAAGAGCCATTTTTGGCCAAGTGAACCTCAAAGTCTATTAAATCAAAATTTTCAGTATCAGGTGCACAATTAAATCAAGTGATCAACAAATTCTGGAAGGTTTGTTGGAGTATGACTTATAGTTTTGAAAGAGTACCACAATAACAAACTAAATTGTCAAATGAGCTATTTTGGCTCAGTGTACCTCTTAA
Source organism: Modiolus philippinarum (assembly GCA_002080025.1). Taxonomy (NCBI): domain Eukaryota; kingdom Metazoa; phylum Mollusca; class Bivalvia; order Mytilida; family Modiolidae; genus Modiolus; species Modiolus philippinarum. The sequence goes on from MJUU01035121.1 coordinate 152,231, forward strand.
ATCTGTTAAATCAAAATATTATGTATCAGATGCACAACAAGATCAGGAGAACAACATATCCTGCAAGTTTGGTATGAATCTGACTTATAGCTATGATGGAGTTGAGGATTAGCTAACCAGAATAACAAATGAGCAACTTTGGCTCCATGAACCTCTAAAGTATGTACAATCCAAATTCTAAGTATCATGTGCACATCTACACCAGGTGAAAAACATATCCTGAACGTTTGGTTGGAATTGGACTGGTAGTTTTGAAGGAGTTGAGGATTCAAAAACAGACAGACTCATAAATGAGCAATTTTGGCTGTGTGAACCTCTAAAATCTGTAAAATCAAAATTCCAAGTATCAGGTGCACAACTACACCAAGTGAACCACATATTCTGAAAGTTTGGTTGGAATCAAACTGGTAGTTTTGAAGGAGTTGCTGATTCGAAAACCGACAGACAACGCAGGACAACGACGACGACAACGTAAATTAATCCCTATGTGTCGACCCTGCTTACAGCAAGCGACGCAAAAGACTCATAAATGAGCAGGTTTGGCTCCGTGAACCTCTAAAATCTGTAAAATCAATATTCCAAGTATCAGGTGCACAACTACTCCAAGTGAACAACATATCCTGAAAGTTTGTTTGGAATCGGACTAGTAGTTTTGAAGGAGTTGCGGGTTCAAAAACCGACAGATGACGCAGGACCACGACGTAAGACAATGGACAGTAATCCCTATGTGTCGACTCTGCTTACAGCAGGTGACACAATAAAATCATCCCTATTAACAAATCATTAAAAACAGCATCTAATTATTACAGTACCTGCTGCAACTTTTGGTTGATTGCCAACCATGCCAACCGTTTGTCCATTCATTCTGGCAAATCCTACTACAATATTCTTGGCATAATTTGGCATAATCTCAAAAAATTCCATATCATCAGCTACCTAAAAACATATTACATACAGAACATTAGACGACATAAAAAAAAATACAATTCGCTGTTTCATAAATTGAAGAATTGTGGGTACCGTGATTGTATTTCAAATTTTCGTGTAAGAACAATCAATTTTTAGACAATGACATTATGTTATTTACATTCTTGGCCAATTAAAATATTTTGGTATACCCTCTACCCACAATGCCTTAATTTTTGAAATGGCTAATTGCCCATTCCAGCACTGAGGAAATGTGGGTTTGTTTTCATCCAATGATCTTAAGCTTATTACATTCTGGGAATTGGTTTATGTTTTACCCATAATGCATAAGTTTTACCCGCAATGCATTTGTTTCTGAAATGGCTTGTAAGCTTCTACAATCCATCCTAAGCCTATCTTTTCAGACAAATAAGAAAAATTTTGTTGGTTATCTTCTTGGTGTGTAATCAGGATAGATCTACAACACTAAGCAGTTAGGACTAATGATTCAGGCTGTACTAACTGTTCATTAATGGCTCATTCATGCGTAACTGTGAGGACAGGACAATTATCTGGATTTGGAATAAGGATACATATATATTTATATAGATGCAACTTTGATTAAAACACTCTTTTCTCTATTGAAGTGAAATAATAAATGCTTGTAAACAGAACCCAAATTTGTCATATATAAAGTTGCTCAAATTTTCTGAAAAAATATAACGTGACAGCTTATTCATGGCTCTGAAGTAATGGCACAATCCTGATGTGGAATGAATAAGGCACCAATAGTTTTTTTCTTGTTTATTTTGATTATTTATATATCCTTTCATTTTTGTGTTAGTGTGAAACTTTCACCCAAGTTCTTTCAAGTTTCCAATCCCCAATAACTGCACATTGTTAAAAACCTATGAATAAATAGAATAAGCTCTCCTTTCTGCACTTTTTCGGGGAAAATCCCTTGATGCTTTGTGAAAAAGGAAAACAGAAAGTCATAGAAATTAGCTTCCAAGATAGTGGAAGACAACTGCAGCTATTCTTATACATGCATTTTCCTTCATCCTGTTAGGTTACAAAGGTGCTTAAATGGAAGGAGAGGGGGAATGGTATAACTGCTAATTACGAGACATAAAAAAAGCTTAATTAACAAAATTTGTTGTTGTGTGTCAAGGATACACCACTGCACATCTAACAAGAACAGCAATAAGAGGTTTCTTACAACATACAGTAGAACCTCAATGGCTCGAACTGCAATAACTCAAACACCATGGATGTCTCAAACCCATTTTCTGGTCCCTTTGTTCAAGTTAAAACATTGTTTAACCTTGATAGCTCCAACACCCCTCTCCCTCAAACTGTTTCCATCAGTCCCTTGGGTGTTCCAGCCATCGAAGTTCGACTGTAATATATTTTATCTGCATATCAAGTTTAAAATCAATCACTGTAGTAGAAGCTGAGAAAACTAGAGCTGTTGCCGAATGGCAACCAATTATGCCCCCGCTCATTGAAGCCTGAATCAATATGGCAAGTGCAAATTTAAGTGTATGTTGACACAATACAGATGTTTACACAGTACAAGTATGGGCACAGTTATATGCCTCCCCTTTTCCCAAAATATATATAAAGGGCTATGCCGAGCGCAGCATGATACGACCGCAGCATGTCGACCACTGAAATTTGAACAAGTGTTAACTTAAACGAATAAGGACACAGTAATTTGCTGGACACAGTAATATGCTGGACACAATAAGGACCTTGACACATAAATTAACTGGACACAAACTAATGTAAATCAAAATTAGCCCTTTTAATCCCTTATTAATAGGATATCGTAAGAGTTTAAAAAAATCTGATTTCACATATTTTGAAATATTGCAATTTGGCCCCTTTGACCCTTTATAGCTTGGAAACTGTAAGAGCTACGCAAAATCTATTGCCATGGTACTGAAAGCTTACAATGAGAATAATCCAAAGAAAAAATCTCATCAAAATCTAATGAAAAATGAAGATTTCACATATTTCTGATAATTGTAATTTTGGCCCCTTTGACCCCTTATATAGCTGGGAAATGGTTATAGCTATGACAAATCTGATCACATAATACAGAAAGCTTACAATGAGAGGAATCCAAAGAAAAAAATCCCATCAAAATCTGATAAAAAATAAAAAAATTAGGTTATTCGCATGTTTGCAATTTTGGCCCCGTTGGGCCCCTCATAGCTTGGAAAGGAAACAAGTTATCAAAAACCTGATGGTGCAGCACTAGTTTATTTTTCATAAGGAATATTAATCCATTGCAAAAAACTGCATCAAAATCAGACTTAAAATAAAAAAATTAAATTTTTTGAAATTCGCCCTTTTTGGGCCCCATTTATCTCGTAAGAAGAACATGCCACATGAAATCCGTTGGCATACTCCAGATTGGAAATTTTCTAAGGAGTACACTGAAAGAAACCCCATCAAAATCCGATTAATAATAAATTCTACAGTCAAGTATGTGAAAACACCAAATTTCACCCTTTTTGGCCCCTTTTTTAGAAATGGGAGGGGCCACAACATCCAAAACCCATCCTAGCCTTCCTTTTGTGCCAAGGAACATTGTTTTAAAATTTCAGAAGGATTGATCAACTGGAGGTTGAGTTACTGACAAAAAACAAAAGTGTCTACAGACGACAACAAGGACAACGATGACGATGACGACGACAGCACCATACCATTATACCACCACAAATTTTTTGCGGTTGTATAAAAAGGGAAGTTCTGAGCCAGAAAATCAATTCTATGGGTGCTGGGCAATCTTCCTGTGAAGTTTCATCCATTTTGAGGCACTTTGAAATTTCCCGCCTTTTTCCAGTTTCCATGGCAACGGCAGCAATTTTGAAAATTCTGAGACCCAAAATCATTTCTATGGGTGCTAGACATCCTTCTTGTAAAGTTTCATCAAATTTGAGGCACTTTGAATTTTCCCACCTTTTTTCAGTTTCCATGGCAACTGCAGCCATTTTGAATATTCCAAAAGATATGTATGTGCACATCTACTTATTGTAAGCTAGATTCCAGTGAAGTAGTTGGAATTTGTTTTAAAACTTTCTAAAAAACATGAATAGTTGTGTTTTTCATTCGTACAGACAGACGGACGGATGGACAGACAAGGGTAAAACAATATGCCCCCAGACTTTTCGTCGCGGGGGCATAAAAATTAACTAGAAAATTCATGTTTCACTAAATTTTGTAACCAAGTCAATATTGTGTCAAATTTCCTTCATGACCCACAATGGTAAGTTCCATACTACTAAACATGTTAAGGCTGCTTACCAAGTTTGAAAATACTCCTAGGCAGAAGCTGAGAAAAATGTGGCTAAAACTAGAAAAATTGTGAGCAAAGCTCACTATGTATACCCCCTCTCCTCCACTTGATTCCAGAGACTAAAAATCAATCCAATCAAATTCTGAAATAGGAGGTGCACATCTACATTTTTTCACAAAGACATTGTTAAAGTTACATGAAAATCTTTTTAGTGGTTCAAGAGGAGTAGCGGATAAGAGATGGGTACCCCTTGTAATGTAATGGCCGAGTCCATGTTTTGCTATGGGAAACCCCAAAAATCAAGCAAATCAAATTCTTAAATAGGAGGTGCACATCTACATTATGTCACAAAGACTGTGTTAAAGTTTCATGAAAATCTATTCAGTGGTTCAGGAGGAGTAGCAGATAAGAGATGGGTACCCTCAGGTGTTAAGAACGGACAGAAGGACAGAAGGATGGACACACCCATAACTATATACCCCCCCCCCACTTTTCAAGTGGGGGGGGGGGGGTAAAAATTAGTGGACTAAAGGACAGACAGACAAGGTGAAAACAGTATACCCTAATTTCTAAACAGTTGTCTTATAATTTCAGTAAAGCTACTCACTAATTGTTGATGGTTACCTAACTTTCTCAAAACTTTCTACACTAATTAAACTTATGATTTGTGTATTTTCTTCCTGCTTACATTTTGCAAGCAATAAATAATAATCATGTTACGTAACAGACATGAACAAACTAATTGATTACATATCTTCCATTTCCTCTATTTTATCAGAAACTAAATTGAGATTATTATTACTATACATAACAATTATACTTCAAATGAAATTCAAGTAGTACATAAAAGTTCCAATTCATCTGCAAATGATAAGGGCTGTTCCATTAAAATTTATGTGGGGAGGGGGGCACGCTTTGTTAAAGACCCCCACTAATGTATTAAAAACTATTCAAACACTATTCAAACCAAATGGATTTTGACCACCAACAAGAGAAAAACAAAAAATCTGCGTCCCCCTCTTCCCACCTCAATTTAAATGGAACAGCCCTAAGTGGGGATGATAAAGAGCACTTTCAGCAGTATAAACATTGTATCTATTGGTCTGATGTAGTCCTGAAATTCATGACTCTGTGTAGCCTTTTTATATGGACTTATATTGTTGCTACATTTTTATGAAGAAAATATATTAAGGGGGTTCGCTACTCCATTTGAAAATAAATGGGATTTCAAATAAACATGATTTTTAGTTAGAAAATTAAAAAAGAAGTAATTTAAGTGAAAAAAATTCATAGGTTGATGATCTCGTTTTTGAGATTTAAGTGATTGAAAATTTGGCGGGAAACTGAACTCCTCTGATTTTTCATAGGATTAACATGAGAAAGGTTTGACTATGAATGAATGTGACTGAATAAATAAAATTAAATGAATTTTTTACAGATTGCTCAAAAAGATGTATTAATAGAAATTATGGAAAAAAATAAGGGGGTCAATGGGCAAAAAATTATAATGCTTTTAAATGGATAAAACCCGAGGATTCCGAAAATCTGACAGAAATATCAAAATGTGAGGAGCAAACCTCCTTAAATAGGATGTTTCTTTTATCACGAATTAAGATTGGCATTAAAATATAATTATCAAAATAATTTCCATTTTAGAATATATAAGATCAAAACACCTGCAGCTCAAGGCATCAGCAAAGATTTTTTTAAAAGAGACATCCATTAATCAAAACTGGAACAAAAACACAAGGAACTTCACTTAAAAGAGACATCCATTAATCAAAACTGGAACAAAAACACAAGGAACTTCACTTAAAGCAAAGCAAAGATATTGATGATGTAAGCATGATAAAGGGTAGGGATGTTGCTGGTGCCAACACTAAATTTTTCTGCAGGAATTTTAACTGCAACATGTGTTTATCGATCGAATCATTGGTAACAGCAGAAGTGGGATATGTTGCCACAAAGGGGGTCTCAATGAGGGGTCCCTTTCCCTGAAATCCTGGCAATATTTTTCAACCTCTCCTTTTCATGAACAGGAAAATATTTCACAAAGACTCTTAAACCATCTCCCTTTTTGCGGTTCACCAGGATTGTTTTTTCAGGGTTCCCACTTCACAGCTTACACTGTTTCCTGTTTTCACGGGCACTTTTTAGTGAAGATCCCGTTTCCCGTTAACTTTAAAAGGCCAATCCCACTTCCCGCCTAAACCCCGTCAAGACCCACCACAAAGGATTTGTACTCGTGAGCGATTAATGATGCTTACAGGAAAGGTCATATGGACTTTAAATTAAAGTAGCAATGGCTAAATGGTCCTCTGAGCCTCAAGTTGTAGGGCAGGGTTCTAAAAATATGGACATTATACCTTTGTCATATGCCTTTGGTACATAATAACTAAATACCGAAGTTACTGCAGGGGTTAATCCCACCTTTTGTACCCAGGGTCCTGTGCATTTAAAATTGGGAAAATTCACGTGATTTGTTCAAAATTGGGAAAAAAGTAGTAAGTTCAACAGTTGATTTGTATAATGTGTGATTTCATTTTACTCTCTTTTTTACTGCAAAACTTGTTCAAAGTCATCATGTATGAATAAAGAATTCACATTATCAAGCTTAATTTAAGTGCAAAACTTTTATTTCTAGAAGTTTTTATAATTTTTAGAAATGTCAACTAGCTCTGGCTGTCCCTTCATACAGATGGGTTTTACTGACGGTGCCAGTTAATAAAAAAAAATCCAAACTGTGATCAGAGGAATCGAAATTTTATAAATTTTCCATTAACACATTGAAGACTGAAGTTTAACATATGTAGTGAGTGAAACAAACAATTCGTTTCATTCATTTTTTTAGTAAAAGTTATTAATACGGCTTTTATCGCTTAAATTTCTGTGCCTTGATAAAGTTATGAATCCATTGAGCGCCAATTTTGGCAACTACAAATTGTACGATGACACAATCTCAATAAATAAACAATCTGGTATCCAATACTTTACGAAAGTAACCAGCGTAAAACAAACCGGAAATGTAGGAACCAGTGCATGCCTTCCGCATTCCTCTTGAGCTTTTATTATCACAGTACCAGGTGACTGGTTTACCGAAAACTGATAGGTGTCAGTCTATTTCAAGTAAACAAAACACGAAACTAAAATATTTTTAACGACATTGTAGGACATGAACAAAATTGGGAATTTTATATCTTGTAATTGGGAAAAATCACGTTTTTTGCCAATTGGGAATGGGGCCGAAATTCTGCCCCTAAATGCACTATAGATTAGGCCCTGTACTGTGAAATTATTTTCTGCATATGCGCATTTCGACAACTTATGTCTCTTCAGTGAAGATAAAATCTAAACGTTTGGAAGACCATTTACGCAAAATTAAAGAAAAAAAAAACTGATAGAGAACAAATAACCAATATGATTTAAATGTAAAGCCAAAACCTATAGCATATGCCTTTGGTACATGTTTTGTATTACAATACATTATCTGAACTAACATAAGTCCCTCCTCAAAATGACACTTTTGTCCTCGTAAGTTTTGCATTATTAAGTGATTTGATGGGGGGGGGGGCTTTATACTGAAACTATATGCCAACTTTGAGAAATTGACTCTCTGTGGCATGAAGCTTAAGCCTTATTGCTAAAGAAACAAGGTACATTAAACAAATTAAACTGACATTCATTATACCTCCCTAACTAGCAATTATCATTATAAATAACATGTTTTTAATTGGTAACAACCCTATACCTGATATCAAATTAACATCCCACCTTGTATAAAATAACTGCACCATACTAACCCCTAGTATTACATCTTTTATATCATATGCAGCTGTAGTTTCTAATGGAACAACTGTATCTAAACCAGGAACATCTCTAAATCTGGAAAAATCAGAAACATACAACATATCATAGGTTTGCTGTGAATGTCACGATATTGAACAGGGTACACATTGTTTTAGACATTGTTTCATATATATTTAAGGTATTAGACCTAGTTTCAGGGAAATAACTCTTTAAATCACCAAGGCGTTTGAATCAGTCAGTTTCATTGATGCTTTTTTTTAGCAATGATTTGAGAAAGGATCAAAATCATCTATGTTACTTAGAAGCTTAGAATATATTCATGAAAATGATCTAAGCAAACATACAAATGATTTTTAAGAGTTATATGCCTTAGCCTAGGTCTACCTCCTTAATTTTAGGTCTAGAATTCTATTTGAAGAAATTGAAAATGATACCTGCATCTATTCACAGTGATAATAATTTAAAAAAAAAGCAAAAAATCTGACACTGATTTCATTTATTCCAATCAGAACTAACTGTGGTTTTGAACCTATGTACATGTCAAAGGAGCATAACTTTTGTAAGAATTATTCTATTATACTATTTTTGAACTTGTCTAAGATACTGTTGATAAAAACCTTTGAAGCAAATTTAATCAAAATGAAAAAAAAACTATAGTTGTGAATGTGCTCCTAACAAATTTTTCTTAAAGACATTGCCAGTCCACATTCTGTAATTGGTTCTGGGGTTTCAAAATCTTTCAACTTTTCCAAGACATTGTTGATTCTAACCCTTGATACAGTTCTTTTTATATTCATATAAGATGTACAGAATAAAAGTAAAAACAAAAGTCCCAAGCATATTCAAAGGGAGAGACCAGTGGATGAACATTCAAATGAAAAAAAAAGATATCGAGTGTTATTGAATGGATAAAACTTTGGGAGACCATATAGTTTTGCAAATTAATTCAAAACCAGACAAGCATACTCTACGTAAGATTAAAGGCTCAAGTTTTGAGAATTACTTTTCCTCATCACTTACGGAGGGTCATGACATGTTCTAACTGGCGATGGATCTTTATTACTCAGTGGAATAAAGTTGAAGAATTCCCTCAGCTGTACAAGAGCATCCACATCATTATCAAATGCTTTATGTGCAACTCCTGTAAAAATACACAAAAAAAAAAATTATGTTTCACAAACCAAGGCTAATGCATAGTGAAATAATTATGGTGTTTATCAGTTGAAAAGCTTCTTCTTGTTATACTATGAATGGAAATCAAAATGAGTTAATCAACTGAGGACACCTTGTAAAACTTTTACAGTCTTTATCTTGCACAGTTTGGAGAAAACCATATTAAAAAATATTCATTTTTAACAGGTTATTGTTAATATCAATGTATAAGCAAACAGTAAGTTACATGAAGGACATTTCCTGACTTTAAAGTTCTCGATCTGCCTTACGCAAACAAGGAAAGCTTTGATGAAAATTTTGGACGTAGAGACAAAAAGTAATATCAATGCATAAACAGCATCTCCAATATTTCAAAAATGAACTTAATGTAAGCTATATACATTATCAGAATCAAATTTTCCATCAGAGTAATAAACAAGTCCACTTTAATTTCTATGAAATTAAGTTACCAGAAGTTGCTGTATGGGTTTTAGCTCCACCCAGTTCTTCTTGTGTAACATCTTCTCCTGTTACTGACTGAAATTATAAAAGAACATCTTCTTGTGAGACCAGCTTCATATAAAAAGGATGAAGCAATAATACAAAGACTCATGGGAGCCTCAATTACTCACTTGACCATTGCTTTAAGATAACAAACACCAAGAACATGAAGTTTATCACTGTTCCTAACCATATGCAAACACTTCATTCTTCAAAGTGATTTATGTTCTCTGTAAGGCTTTTTAAACATTTTTTATGATTTCTCAGCAGAAAAATTTCAACTGCAAAACAAAATTCTCTCCCCTTCCTTTTTGTGGTAAAATAATAAAAGCATAATGGAATTAGGCAGGTGAATATACAGATAATTTAGCTGATTTAGATAAGTTAAAAGACGAACTTAGTAAATCACTTAGTGGCAAAATTGTGGTCCAAGAGGCAAAAAAATATATATGTGGTCCAATCTCAACTAGTAATGTTACACTTAAATATGAAAATAAGAAACCAAAGGGGGAAATACTTAACAAATGATGTCTTACTGATGTATACCCATAAGTCAGGTGATTTCAGCAAACTTTTTTCATCCTTTCATTATAAGTTAATTTTTCTACCCCAATACACATACCCTACTTTGTTTTATTTTCAGGTTCCAGTAGCCAAGGAAAGCTACATCTCATTTTTAAGGCAAAAATCAGAAATAACATTTTCTGCAATTTTAGATGAAAAATATCTCAAAAACAGTGACTTCATCACAAATGAATATTTTTAACTCAAAATTTTTTTTATCCATTTTAGAGGAACTTTTACGGGACATTGGGATCAGCGATTTTATTCAGCGGGAATTCGTGATTAACGCTAAACAGGATCCGGGATTTGTGTTGTCATTTTTCGGGAATCGGGATTGAAAATTTTATTTTCTCGGGAAAACAGGATTTGGCAATTACTTCCTCTGGAATCTGGGACCATACCCTTTCATACCCAATACTAGTAAATCTTAAAATTAGATTTTCTAAAACTGAAAATAGCACTTTCTTCAAGAAATCAGATTAATTATAATTCTAAATTCTTGAATGTATTTATAATTTTACATGGAAGCAAAAATTAGTGCAAATTTTGAAGTTAATAAAGTCTTGTTTCATGAGCACAATAAACACGATGGCATCCGGAATTGCATAACCAAAACCACAACAAAGTGATCTGGTAGCTGTAAAAATCAACTGCATATTTAATAACAATTTAAGTCCAATGCACTTAATAATTACCCAATTTAATAATTCTGACAAGCTTGTTTAGTGCAAAATTGATGTAATTTACAAAATGTGGGGAGAGAAAAATGCTCATTACCAGATAATTATCATGTGTTGATTACCACCAGAAATGATAATATTATTGACAGAAACATGTGTGAAATGAACACCATCAACAGTTATACCTATCACCTTTCATTGGTTAAAGGACTCGAAACTAATCATCCTCTCTGATGTTCAAATTAATAATTGGAACTGAGGATTTGTTCATGTTTCAAATGATAATGTTACTCACAGTTGAAGAAATACCAAAGTTTATAAAATTAGTTGGGAATTAATTATCAAATACAATGTACTTAGTTTACATTTTTTTTCAGGAAATACCAGAATTCATTGAAAATATTTCACTGTGGACAGAATCAGGCCATGTTTTAGAGATGGCATGAAGGGCATGCGCCCCCTAAAACTAGAAAACAAGAATAGAATTCCTGGGTCCCCCACTGCTCAAGGAATATACTAGTATGGGGGGGGGGGGTACTTGCTATTACTTAGGTAGTATGAGTGTGCCACAGGAATGGGTCATGTTTTTGCAATCAGTTTGTCTTAAACAGGGTATCTTTTTCACCCTTACTGTCTTGAACAGGGTCATTATTTTCACATGGCCATTTGGAAGATGTTAAACAATAGTTAAAACTAGTATCCAGCTATATAAGATTTATGTTATGTCCATAAAAGGCTCCACCGGATCTTTTTCTTAAGCAGGGTGTTGATTTTGGAAGCGAGTACAGTCTTAAACAGGGTATATATTTTGTCTCTTCTGTCTTAAACAGGATATGTTTTTTCATATTTTCTGTCTTAAACAGGGTCCTTTTTTCTATGGCCATCGCCAGAGTATTACCAAAATAATTGGCATGAAGTTGGGACAGGGAGATAACCGACCAAGGTTTCTCATTGCAACCCCTGTCACTTCAAATCCTGGATCCACCCGAGATTGGAGGGGTCAATCCTGTTGTTTTTTTTTCAACCTTGAAGTAATATGAGCTGCATTTTTAAGTCTCCCAAACGAAGTTGGAAGACTTATTGTTTTTGTTGCGTTTCTTATTACAGTTAAACCTGTCTATAGTGACCTTTCTAGGGACAAAGATTAAAAGGTCACTATAGACAGGTGGTCTTTATATACAGGTCCAAGCCATCCTCAGGATTGATGCATCAACTCCCTTAATGAATTATTTTTAAAGTCATTAGCAATAGCAAGTGCTAGCTCCTTGAGCATTGGACCTGTATAATTTTAAATTCATCGCTTCGTAGCATCTTTTAAATGATTCCACACAAAGATCATTTTTGTCTTCATTCCCAGTGATGCGTCTCGTGAGTTTTTGTGATTCAGGGGCATTTTAATACCTCTGTCAGCCATTCTTTTACGTAAATTCTATATCTGGGTCTTCGAACCCCAAAATTTCTGTCAATTTCCAATGTCTTAAATTTTTTTTCCATTCCACTTTTGAATTTAAAACCTCATCTTTTGAATTTGATTTTTCTTAGCAATTATGTAAACATTAATCACTCAGGAATGAAAACTATTTTCATCTCATAGATTCTCATTGGCCAATTCCAAAATCTCGTTCACCAACCATGAAATCTCGATGTTAACGATATCAGCTGATTGAAATCTTGCTAGAAAAAGTATCTGACGAGAGCGAAAAAAATGTCAACATCCGGTTTTTGGGGAGCATCGAAAGTCGCTATGTACAGGATTTCAGAGTCATGCGGAAGGTTTTTTACAGTCGTAAGTCGCGTTAGACAGGTTGTCGTTATAGAGAGGTAATCAAAGTGGGAATTTTCTCGGGAGGGATGAAAAAGGTCGCTATGAGCAGTTTGTCGTAATAGACAGAGAGTCGCTAGTACAGGTTCGACTGTATTATTATTCTTCTTTCTTTCTTCTCGTCCGGATGAACTTGTCCAGAGTAGATCTCAGAGACCTTTTAACCTAGAGCTTTGAAACTTTGTAGCATGTAAGCCCCTAGTTGTGCATCATCTAAAAAATTTTTAGATTGGGGTCCATTAAGGGTACATTTGAGGGGCTCAAATAGGGGTGGGGTCCTCCATGTTAAGCCTATGGGAAAATGAAATTTTGAATTTTTTTCATCATTTTTTCACTGTATCTTGAAAACTAGTGACTGTAACTCCATGAAACTTCATAGGAAAGATGCTTGTCATGTAAGAAAGGGTCCCATAGAAATTTCAAAATTAGAACCGTTGCCATGGAAATCATACAAAAAAGTGAAATTTTAAGAAAACACATTTATTATTGATAATTGTATTTTCATTACAGCTATATGTACTATTTAGGTTATAAGGGGAACCCCTGTCCAAATTTTTTTTGAAACAAGGTATGAAATTCATTGTTATGGATAATTGAGCATTTGGTTGCCATGGAAACCAAGTCAAAAAGCTATAATTTTGAGAAAAGCATGTTTCTGCTGTGTGTTATGTTTTGATTTCAACTATATGTATAAAGTAAATTATAAGGGGAACCCCTGCTCAATTTTTTTTTTTGAAAGGGGGTTTTAAAATGCCCAGGAATCTGATATGGGAGTTCGTTTGGGAGACTTTTGTGTTTCGCTTGCGAACACAGTTATAACTTGTTTTCTTTGTTTTTGTCTCCTAATTATCGTAGCAAATAATATTAATTGCAGTTATCAGGTTCCTGTAACTAAGCAGTTAATCATTTATCCATTCATTCATTACAAAGCTTGAATATTACA
>MJUU01035122.1:7783-18428 GCA_002080025.1 Modiolus philippinarum
GAGCTACAAGGGGTCAAAGGGGCCAAAAATGCAATTTTTCTAAATATGTCAAATCTTTATTTTTCATCGGATTTCGATGGGATTTTTTTCTTTGGATTCCTCTTGATCTAAGCTTTCAGTAATTTTTTCAACAAATTTTTTGTGGGTCTTACCGTTTCCAAGCTATAAGGGGTCAAAGGGGCCAAAAATGCAATTTTTCTAAATATGTCGAATCTTTATTTTTCATCGGATTTCGATGGGATTTTTTTCTTTGGATTCCTCTTGATATAAGCTTTCAGTAGTATGTCAACAGATTTTTTTGTAGCTCTTACTGTTTCGGAGCTACAAGGGGTCAAAGGGGCCAAAATTGCAATTTTTCTAAATGTGTCATATCTTTATTTTTCATCAGATTTCGATGGATTTTTTCTTTGAATTTCTATGGATGTAAAGTTTTAGTTGATAGTACATATTTTGCATAGCTCTTACGGTTTTTTATCAGTAAGTAATCAAAAGGGTTTTTTCCCTATTTTGTTTCTAGCTAATAACTGTGTCTAGCTTCTTTTTGTGTCCATCTAATTATTGTGTCAAGCTCTTTACTGTGTCCACATTCACTTTAAACTACTTTTGTTGAAATTTCAGTGGTCGACATGCTGCGGTCGTATCATGCTGCGCTTGGCGTAGCCCTTTATTTCCGATTTTGAAAAAAAATAAAATTTTGATTTTTCATATTTTTTATTTTCCCTATTCCCGCCGAGCGAAATTTTCGAGTAAAAACTAAAAAATAATAATAATTAAGGGTATAAAAATGTTGGTAGTTAACGTCTTTTTGCAATGTAAAGACTAAAGCAATCAAAACGATCTTCTGGCAGCGGCAGCATGCACGGGACCGGTATCCAAATTAGCATCCGTCGGTATCAATATTGAGCAATAACAATGATAAACAATAATTGATAATCGCCGACGTTGCAACAAACGCTCCTGATATGTTGGTTCCACAACCGCTAGCTTTATTAATCAGAATATTTACGAGAAATGACAAAATTCAAGCAAAACTCGTGTAACTGTTCAAGGGAAGCAGTTAACTGGGATCCTGTTGTGTTACACTAACAACAGGTGACGGCTAAAAATCCCGAGGTCAAGATTCTTACCCCATGATTTTACGAGACGTTGTTAAAGACTAATCAACAACGGTCATGATGTGAATATTTTCCCGAAAAAATGAAAACAATCAACACTTTCGACCAATGAAACACGACATAACAATGGCCGCCACCCGTTCCTAACGAGCGTAGCATTGTGGAACGGCGGACCAGTTTAGGGAAACAGTAAACTTCCGGTTAATCGGTATGGCTGAATACCGCAAATTTCTCATGAACAACACATCGCACCACAAGGAACCAATACTTAACGGAGAATATATTTATGATACAAAAGTGATAAGATGGAATAAAAGCACAAAAATAAATTCTATTTTATAAGATATCAATTACTGTTGAGAAGTGAGATGGATTACTAGTGTAGTACAGTTATAGCTTTTTAGAGTTATCTTTCTTTAAATTCTGTGTTTTTAAAATTGACAAATAATTATTATATTTTTGTTAACATTATTTTTATTTTCATACTTTATCTAGTTAAAAAGTATATATTTTCATTAATTAGAATAATTTTTAGAAACAATGGTCTTTGAATGCCTATTTTTGTTGGGCTATGATAACCCAAAGTAGCTTTATATAGGAAGTTCTGTAAAGATAAAAAAAAAGTAGGAAGTTCTGTACTTCCGAGACTGTCCATTTGAAAAATGTTTTATATCTACTACAGTAATGCAAATTGTTTGAAATCTGAATTTTGGAATTTGTTGAATAAAAGTGGTACTTAATTAGTATTTGACAAAGCCCAATGCTAAGCATAAGGGAAATACCAAATCTGAATCACGAATCAGGCGACCTGGACAAGCCACACTTTGTGTCTGTCTGTCAGTCTATCACTATTGTCACCACTGGCGTAATGTCGTCTCCTGCCTAGTTTGTATGAATAAAAGAAAATGAGGGGATGGGACGACAGTCCTCTCATGTCTGAACAAAACATATATATTGACTAATAGGGATAAAATTCAAATTTCAATTAACTCACTTGTAACATACATATGGAAAATTGTAAATCAAAATTAAGAACAATTTTTCAGATAAAACTTATTTTGATATTTGATAAAGCAGCACTTTAAATAGCATTCTTATTATAATCGATTATTAATCCATTCTGGATATACAATTTTTGGCTCTTTTTGAAATTTATTTATGGCTGTCCGATTATTTCCGATGATCGACTAATAATTTTTTTCCGATTGTTCAACACTGAAAATACAAAAAAAAAACCAAAAATATCTTTCTGAAAAGTTTTACCGCAACAGTCAAGGATCATATAACAGCAGTGACTGGAAAGATCCTGATATTCATTTTCTTATATATATATATCTAGATTAGTGTGGACATTCCAATAGCACTTTCACCCATGAAAGTGAAACAATTTAAATAGGGACAATTATCTGACTTACATATAGTATGGGTATTTCAAATTGAGCCTATATTCTAAAATAAATTTTCAACAAAATTTTCACTAGGTCTGCTGAAGATCTGTATTTTTTTTTTTTTTTTACCACCACCCATCCAACATTTTTCATGAAAAAATCCGTAAACCAAGTAATAAAAACACTGGCCTTAGTCACAATGGTCCTTAGATGGTCCCTTCCAAAAAAGGTATCTGGCAAGTCCGTACCTAATCCAAGATTGCTGCCAGCGGAGAACATAGTTTTAACATTGGACCCTAAGGGATAGACATTCAAAGATCTTCTTCTCAGAAACTACCAGTCCAGTTATAACCAAACTTAGGGGAAACAAATTTATATAACTTTCTTAACTTGTTTTCGGATCCCTTTAACTAATTGTTATATTCAATAATCTTGTAAACTGTCTTCTGTATGATATTTGAAGATGTTTAATTAATAAAATATGTTTACATTAAACTTAGGCCAAATAAAAAAATAGGTGTGGTTCCGGTCACCCGACCGACCCTAGTTTTTCCTGCCGACCTTAGACTTTTTTTTCACCCAAAAATGAAAAATAAATAAAATAAAAAGAAACCACCGACCCTAGTTTTTTGGCCACTTTTGACTGACAAAGTCTTGGTAGGATCGGCGGCAAGATTGTAGTTATTTGAAACCATAAATCGGTGTTTTCATAATTTATCAACTAGTGGAATATTTATTAACCTTATCGGAAGTTTTCTATGAAATTTTTCCTGACTGGAAAAAAACTTCAATTTTTGTCGCGTTTGAGCTCTTTTCTAGTGCAATCATAAATTCGGAACGAGTTCAGTGCAGACTATCATATCCGGGTTTATTTTACCTGTTATTTATTTTTCAAAGGCTTCAAAGCCCTATAAACTGCTATGGGATAAATAAAAGGACACTTAAACCTCTTTTTTACACCGCTAGCGTGTTAAATTTTGTCAAGAGTCAATGTGACATAAATAGCACATTGTCAGCTATATCAGCACTTTACCGATCACATGGTTTGTTGACATCTCAAAGTTATGGCGGCTGATGAAAATTTTTCGAGATGACGATATGAAAATAGAAATTTTGGTTGAAATACACTTTCTCTTTATAACTGTTAAGAATGTTCAATTCATATCAAAATATTTACCAAGTCCCAAAGTGTTAACAACGATCTTTTTGCTTGAACCGAGACAAACAATCGATCTTCAGGGAACTTGTGACAAATCCCAAAGTATCCACACCCCAACCCCCAATTATACTTCCTAGGTTGAAAATGAGGGAATAATACATGGTTTTTCAAGGAAAGTTACAATGCATGTACATGAGAAGTTTTATATATTATTAAACATGTTGAAAAAAAAAATAAATAAAATTAAAAAAAAATCCCGACCTACCGACCCTATTTTTTTCAGAGGGATGACCGGAACCACACCTATTTTTTTATTTGGCCTTAGACACAATGGTCCTTAGATGGTCCTTTTCATAAAAGGTGTCTGGCAGGTCTGTACCTCATCCAAGATGGCTGCCAGCGGGAACATTGGACCCTATGGAATATACATTCAAAGATATTCTCAGAAACTACTGGTCCAATAAGAACCAAACTAAGCCACAATGGTCCTTAGGTGGTCCCATCCAAAAAATATATCTGGCAGGTCCATACCTCATCCAAGATGGCCACATTCTGGAACATAGTTTTTACATTGGTCCTATTGATTTTAAGGGGATTCTCTGCCCAAATTTTTGAATTTTTATTTGAATTGTGGTCTGAATGTTTCAATTTCAGGATTATGTATAACCTTGATTATTAGGGGAACCCCTGCCCAAATTTTTTTTGAATGGTGTTTTGTTTTGGGTTGTAATGGATGGTGGATCTGTAATTTTAGAAAAAAAAAGTATTCTGCTAAATTTTATGTTTTGTTTTTCCTATTGGAAATGCCTTTTATCTTTGTCAGCCATGGTCCAGGTGAGCGATACAGGCTCTTGAGAGCCTCTTGTTCATTTTGGGATGTCAACAACAATGCATGCTGCGGATGCTGACTGTGACCTATATTTTATGTATGAGCGACTTGGTTAGGTAGAATGGTTAAAGTCTATGCCTGCTTACTGACATGTCCACCATCAACCATATTGGTATATATGATGCCTCACAGCTTGTTTCTCCACATTGTATAAATGTGTAAAATAATTTTAGAGTTGGTTTGATAAATTAGATAGCTGCTAAAATACATCATTAAGACAAAATGCATGGATAAGAAACGTGTAAGGAATTTTCCCCTGCAGCAAGGCTGTATCTGTTCGCTTATCCTTTCATTTTCCCCTGCAGCAAGGCTGTATCTGTTCACCTTTCCTTTCATTTTCCCCTGCAGCAAGGCTGTACCTGTTCACCTATTCTTTCATTTTCCCTGGCAGCAAGGCTGTACCTGTTCACCTATTCTTTCATTTTCCCCTGCAGCAAGGCTGTATCTGTTCACCTTCCTTTCATTTTCCCCTGCAGCAAGGCTGTATCTGTTCACCTTTCCTTTCATTTTCCCCTGCAGCAAGGCTGTATCTGTTCCCTTATCCTTTCATTTTCCCCTGCAGCAAGGCTGTATCTGTTCACCTATCCTTTCATTTTCCCCTGGCAGCAAGGCTGTATCTGTTCACCTTTCCTTTCATTTTCCCCTGCAGCAAGGCTGTATCTGTTCACCTATCCTTTCATTTTCCCCTGCAGCAAGGCTGTATCTGTTTGCTTATCCTTTCATTTTCCCCAGCAGCAAGGCTGTATCTGTTCACCTATCCTTTCATCCTTCTGCCCATCAGTTACACTTATAGGCACAACTCCTCAGAAAGCAATGCAGGATTGTTAGTAACCACAAGTACTGCAAAAAATTGCATCAACATTTTAATTTGTAGAATTATAATGTAGGAGTTACTGGGAATTGGAACATTTTGACATTATTATATAGTGGCATATCTTATGACATGTTTTTATGAAGGCAACTTAGTACCTTAATAAACACTAGAAAGTAAAACAGATGTTGGTGTCTTGAGATAGTAATCAAATGTAACAATTTTGACTATTCAGCATAGTTTACAACTACAGCATTTTTGTACGGGGACCCGTACATTGCTGTCGTCTCAGGACGATATCACATCGCTACTGGGCAAAATAATCTTGCGTGTATTCCTACATCAAGGCAGATGTCCCAAATAAATGCGCTAGAGGAAATAATCTCTTGTAACCTGTTTAGTTACTGCTTCCTACATCAACAAAATGTACTTACAAAATGGCGGTAGATGCTCTGTTGCATTTTGTAACTGCTGAAAAGATGTTCGGTGCATGAAATTTCTTTGTTTAGAAGACGAATTCCTCATTCATAATTCTGATTTCACACAGGACTCCCCCTGTTTCATTCACAAATTTATCTGAATTAGTACAGGGAAACTCAGGAGCTAATCATGTCCTGCCAAATCGACGAATAAACAAATTAAAAATAGAATAAAAATAAGCCTGATAATTTTTTTCTCTGTTGACATCCTATGATTTTTGTTTTGAATATTTTCAAGCGTCTGCTGGGGTGTTGATTTTTTAAGAGGATGTCTGTTTATCACAGTTTTATCGTGCGACATTAAAAATAGATCTTAAAATAATGTTCTATAAATAGCGCTGGTGTATTGATTTATGTAAGGCCAAAAAAAAAATATATGTGTTTACGGTAGTCCGACCGACCCTATTTTTTAGATGCCGACCCTAGAACTTTTTATTGATTCTCATAAAAAAAAAGTTCAACGTTGTTATCAACCGACCCTATTTTGATACAGACCTCTGTAAATTGATAAGTTTATCTGGTTACATGCTTCCGCTGGTACAGAAAGTTAATAAAATAGACATTTAAACTTTTTATTTGGTTCAAAAGACATTCAAATAGACAAAAATCAAGAAATATGCCAAGTTTCTTCCAAAACACAATGCAAATGGCAGTACTTCCGGTTTGTAGGATTAATTTCGGAACGGACTTGGGAATGACACGAAATTTTTCCGGATTTCGTTGACGATGCCTGAAAAAAAAAAACAAGAAGATTCCCGACCTACCGACCCTAATTTTTTTCAGCAGACTACAGTAAACACACATATTTTTCTTTTTGGCCTAACCTTCTGTATACTGGCATGGCGCGTGAAGTTTGAAATGTGTATCGGTGTGTAATCATAAATCTTTACGTTTTATTGTTAAAAAAAGGGTTGTGGCATTTTTTATCTGAATGGTAATATGATTTAGAAATTGCAGAAAGCAGGTCATCTGCATCTCCTACGGTCAATCATGCTCATCAGGAAATATAAAAAGTGAAAGTTGGGATGATGCAGCAATCGACTGGGAAAATAATTCATAAATCGAATAAAGACAATTTTATGCATGAGTTCCTACATGTATTAAAAAAATCCGATAGGAAAGGAATAATGGTTGAAGTTGATTTTGAAATCGGAAACGGTTTTTTATTTGACATGACATGAATGACGTCCCATAGCCCAAGCCAGGGACTATACATTAAAAAAATGTTTGTAATATGATTTTTAAAATTTCCTTTGATCTTTCAATGCTCTAAAGGCCGATATTCCGTGTAGAATGCATTAATTTCACTATTTGGAAGTTATTGCACCGTAGAAAAGTTGAGTTGCTGCACACAATACAAATACAATGGGATAGGAGGGGCTTAATTTAGTGAATTAACTTCATGCAAATTAGATGATAATGCATTCCTTGACTCCTCCCTCGGAAAATTCAGAAGCCAATGACACTCATCTTGTCTTTTTTTATTATTGTAAACAGCTACTGTTAGTAAATAACTATCTTTATTGTATTGCCTTTGGCATGGAAATTTTACTCAGGGCTTTCTTGTCAGAAAGATGATTTTTATATGTTCCTTTTTATAATATAGTTTCCTTTTTTTTAAATAGTTGTTTGATTTTGAATCTTGAGATATTTTTAAATTGAGCGGGTGATAAAAAAAACTAGAGGCTCAGACACTGAGCCTGTATTGCTCACCTGACGAAATGCTGAACAGCAGGATTTTTCGATGTTCTGTATGGTGGCCAAGTTTTTTATGTGAATTCCCCATAGGGCCAAAATAAACTTTGTTCTGTACTGGCGGCCATGTTTTTCATTGGATCAGAACAAAATGAGCAATCTTTGTAAAGAACCTTCAGTTCATCATTCCTGTAAAGTTTGGTTGAATTTGCTTCAGCGGTTTCAGAGGAGAAGAAAATGTAAATTTTCCCATGGGGTCCAATGTTAAACCTTAGATCCGCGCTGGAAGCCATGTTTTTTATTGGATGGAAACGAAATGAGCAATCTTTGTAAAGGACCTTACATACATCATTCCTGTAAAGTTTGGTTGAATTTGCTTCAGTTGCTTCAGAGGAGAAGATGAAAATGTGAATTTCCCATAGGGCAAATGTTAAACTATCTTCCGTGCTGGCAGCCATTTTTTTTATCCGATCAGACCAAAATGAGCAATCTTTGTTCAGGACCTTCATTACATCATTCCTGTAAAGTTTGGTTAAATTTGCTTCAGTGGTTTCAGAGAAGTTGATGAAAATGTGAATTTTTCCCATAGGGTCCAATGCTTAACCTAAGTTCTGCGCTGGCGGCCATGTTTTTTGTCGGATCGGAACAAAATGAGCAATCATTGTAAAGGACCTTCCATACATCATTCCTGTAAAGTTTGGTTGAATTTGCTTCAGCTGTTTTAGAGCAGAAGATGAAAATGTGATTTTCCCATAGGGTCCAAAGTTAAACCATGTTCTGTGCTTGCTTCCATGTTTTTTGTCGGATTGGAACGAAATGAGCAATCATTGTTAAGGACCTTTAGTACATCATTCCTGTAAAGTTTGGTTGAATTTGCTTCAGTGGTTTCAGAGCAGAAGATGAAAATGTGATTTTTCCCATAGGGTCCAATGTTAAACCTAAGTTCCGTGCTGGTGGCCATGTTTTTTGTTGAATCAGACGAAATGAGCAATCTTTGTAAAGGACCTTCCATACATCATTCCTGTTAAGTTTGGTTGAATTTGCTTCAGTAGTTTCAGAGGAGAAGATGAAAATGTGAAAAGTTTAGCGGACGGATGATGGATGACGGACGCCAAGTGATGGCAATAGCTCACACTGACCCTTTGGGTCAGGTGAGCTAAAAACAGGTTGCAGTATATTTCTCCAAACAAGGTACGTACGTGTGTGATAATAAAAAAACAACAAAAAATAAAACACCAAATTACCTTACAAACTGCAACGCAACTGTACCTTTTGAAATATGTACTCGTTTTAAATCACATGCTAATTGTACGTTTTGGACTGTAGTGATTGTTACCTGTCATTCATGTTAAAAATCATTAGCAAATTTAAGGCACTCTTGGTAAAACGTTTTTCATTGGTCATATTACAAATCATATATAGCACCGCCTTACTCATTAAAACATTTATTGCACTCAAACCGCTACGCGGTTTTCGTGCAATTAATATTTTAATTCGTAGGAGCGGTGCTATATATATAACATAGTTCATTGAAAATCAGTAGAATCTCGGACTAACTAGTGAAGATTTTAGTTTTCCAGACATTTTTTGCCATTTTTTACCTAAATTCTGCACATGATCATCAAAACTTTTCAAGGAAAGATCGGTTCCATTCCCAGTACACTACGGCCCTGGATCTGCCAAATGAAATACCATTCATAAAATTTATTATGTGTGATAATGTACAACCACCAGTCTACAAAGCTCTTTACAACCAAGGTCAAACGTTTGTTAATTTTGAATTTGTCTTGAAACTGTATTTGCTGTAACATAATGAATCAACCAATCTTTGCAAAAGTGAATGTAAGACATAGAAGACTTTCTTACTTCCTGTTGGCAGAATTACTGGTTGTTATGTCAACCATTCTGATGCAATTCATTCCATCTGAAATACGACACTTTTGAATTGTGTGCAATCCAGAAAAGGCTCTATTTTTATACGAACAAAATCAATGCATCAATACATTGAGAAGGACTTAACACTGTTTAGCTAATTGTTTTTCTTCAATTAAAATTTAGGAAAAGAATTGTCATATATGAAAAATTATAAATGCTTTTAAATTTCATAAATGGTTTGTTTTTAAGTTGTTTACATTTCATTTTTATTAGCTCACCTGGCTATGCCAGGGTGAGCTTTAGCCATCACTTTGCGTCCGTCGTCCGTCTGTCCGTCCGTCGTTAGCTCACTTTCAAAAATCTTCTCCTCTGAAACTACTGGAAGGATTGGTTTGAAACTTTATAGTAATCATCTATGACATGTCCTGTACAAACGATCATCATTTTATTATGATCCGATGAAAAACATGGCCGCTGGTGCTAAAAATAGAGCCTAGGGGTAAATTGCAGTTTTTAGCCAATAACTCAAAAACTGATGCAGATATCAAAAATCTGACATGGAGTTAAATTGTTCAAAATGCCGAGATCTATCCGCTCTGCAATATTGAAGAAAATTGGAAAACCCGTCTGAGAGTTATAGCCCTTTTTCCGTAAATTTTTCAAAATTTGTGCATTTTTTATTTTTTATTTCAAAAACTGTAACAGATAGAGGTGAAGTGTAAATTAAAAAAATGTTCAGCATATCAAGATCTACATACTCTGAAATTTTGAAGAAAATCCAAAGGCCTGTGTATGATTTATTGGTCGTTTTTCACATTTTTTTTTTCCCCAATGCCATATGGTTATGGGTTATTTCCCTTTAAATTCTGTGTTCAAATCTTCTTTAGTTAACTTTTTTCTTTTAAGCTTTAGAGAAATTCCCTACTATCACTTCATTAAAAAAATTATTTCTTCCATAATTTAGAGCAAAAACAATCTTTACCTTATTTGATGTTATAATGATTTGCCTATATAAACATATTGTGTATATTACTGGGAGGTTAGTGGTGAATCACTATGAATTCTGTTGACATGTATGTTGAAGTAGATTATCAGTTTCATAGACTGCTCATTATTAAAAATATTTGTAAATAAAGCCTTTAGTGAGCAGTTGATGAAATTAACCTGAAATGAAATTAACATGAATGGATTTGAACGGAACTTGGCATTTATGATGCTTTTGAGGTGCTGACTA